>JAVTVY010025834.1:0-10395 GCA_036873755.1 Hanleya hanleyi
AACAATGTAGATCGTGGGCACCGACCCGGAAGTGATTAATTGTGTACTGTCAGGAATGGAACCATTGTTAAAATAAGGAATGCTCTTATCTGAACAAACCATACCCATCCCCAAACATTCTTGAGAAGGCACAGATAAAACTATGCACAGATAGAGATTTTACAGCCTATATACCAAGGATACCCCCTTTATAATTTCCCCTCAGTTTGCCCCATATGACTTAAGACTGAGGTACAAGTAAAAAGTACAATATCTCACTAACCTGTACATATTTTTCAATCTGATAAAAAGCACCAAGTCGACAATCCTTCTGCCTATAAAAAGAAATATAAAGCATTAACTAGATATGTTAAACACTATTTTAAATTATTTTTTATTATTTTAATTCATTTTTTATGAAATTTTTCAAAATTAAAAGTTTAAAAAATAAAAAGAAAACTTAAATTCAAAATGTGTCAAAACATAATTTGTTTTCAACCTGCTCATTTAGGCTACACTTGGTAAAAATTTCATGGCAGTGGTTAACTTCTCCATGTAATCAGTGGGTCATCCCAGTAATCTATCAAATGGGATTTAAATTTGATAAGCTGATACAAAAGATCAAAGACATGTTTAATCCTGTAATAAGTGACAGCAAGATACACAAATGTGTACACAACACATACCAAAATATAACACAGAGGTGTTTATGGCATACACAACTCCCATATAGAGAATATATGTCAGTTCAATTGGATGGATCTACATCTCATCAAGATCTTGCTGGCAGTAATTAGAAAGATGCACATATTAATTGTAAACAGTTATTATTACTGAGAAAACTCCTAAATAACATTGAGGAATATATTCTGTGTCAGATTTCAAGTCCATGAATGCAATGTCTGCAAACAGGCAACACTTGTCAAAACACAACATAGAAGAAAAAAAGGAATAAAATTCAATGACAACATATCTGATGGTCATTTGCTGATCTCTGCTACATTAACAACCATGAAAGATGACAGCTGGAAGTTGCCTAACTTAAACTGTTAACTGTTTGGTGAAAGATTAAAGTGGCAACTTACAGTGAGAAAGGCCTATCTTCCAACAGAGTTGGAGGCATACCTCTGAGTCACACTGTGCGAAATTCCCAGAGTTGATGTGTGTGTGTGGGGAGGGGGGAGAGGGTTGTATGGGGCTTGCTAATATTTGGTGCCTGTAATCCATGTTTCTTGCTACCTACAAGATCTCTGATATGAATATGAAAGAGAATTACATACTTATAGTCCTGGAGATAGTGGAAATGGAATGAAGAGAAAGTATTTGCTATGATGCAAATGTGACTGACAATAAACACACAACAATGAGAAAACCTCAACAGTCAGATTAACTGTTGACTCAGTTAATCAGATTTTATTTGTCTCATTAAAGTTACAAATGCAAAAGGCATTTTGGAAATTCTTTGTGTGTGGAACAAACATCTGAGTTTTTACAGGTGATATAATTAGTATTAATTTCATGTGGTTTAGACTGATATAAAGTGAATTAATGCATAAATGATTTGAAGCATTGAAAATTTGAACTGCGGTCGCGATTTTGAAAAAAAGCATGTAATTGTATCTATGTGAATTTCCTTTCTTCCATTTACATTTTATTGTATCTTGAAAGTTCATTTGCTCATAATTACCAGCTGTGTTAAATGAACCTCGTCATATTTGGCATCGACTAATGCCCTAGTACTGACAAATCAGTCATTTTTTGCCTATATTTGCTCCAAAAGGTCTCAATTTTGTCGCAGAAATGGCATAACAATACAAGAGATGTTACCCAGCATTATCAGTATGATATTTATTTCAACCACATTTAGCAAGAAAAAAAATAATTTTAATAATTAAAAAAATTATTAAAATTAATTAAAAATTTTATTTTATTTTATTAATAATTTAATAACATAAATTCGAAACAACCCTAATATTTGAACTTAGTTCAGGAGTCATCATGGAAAAAATTGGGCTGATCCAGTAAAAACTGTAGCCACAGTGACGATTTAAAGTTCTCTGGTCAAATGTGAAAATGTCGTGTGACAGGAATGGAACCATTGTTAAAATAAGGAATGCTCTCATCTGAACAAACCATACCCATCCCCAAACATTCTTGAGAAGGCACAGATAAAACTATGCACAGATAGAGATTTTACAGCCTATATACCAAGGGTACCCCCTTTATAATTTCCCTCAGTTTGCCCCATATGACTTAAGACTGAGGTACAAGTAAAAAGTACAATATCTCACTAACCTGTACATATTTTTCCATCTGGTAAAAAGCACCAAGTCGACAATCCTTCTGCCTATAAAAAGAAGTATAAAGCATTAACTAGATATGTTAAACACTATTTTTAATTATTTTTTTTATTATTTTAATTCATTTTTTTATGAAATTATTCAAATTAAAGTTTAAAAATAAAGAAAACTTAAATTCAAAATGTGTCAAAACATAATTTGTTTTCAACCTGCTCATTTAGGCTACATTTGGTAAAAAATTTCTTCATGGCAGTGGTTAACTTCTCCATGTAATCAGTGGGTCATCCCAGTAATCTATCAAATGGGATTTAAATTTGATGTTGATACAAAGATCAAAGACATGTTTAATCCTGTAATAAGTGACAGCAAGATACACAAATGTGTACACAACACATACCAAAATATAACACAGAGGTGTTATGGTATACACAACTCCCATATAGAGAATATATGTCAGTTCAATTGGATGGATCTACATCTCATCAAGATCTTGCTGGCAGTAATTAGAAAGATGCACATATTACTTGTAAACAGTTATTATAACTGAGAAAACTCCTAAATAACATTGAGGAATATATTCTGTGTCAGATTTCAAGTCCATGAATGCAATGTCTGCAAACAGGCAACACTTGTCAAAACACAACATAGAAGAAAAAAAGGAATAAAATTCAATGACAACATATCTGATGGTCATTTGCTGATCTCTGCTACATTAACAACCATGAAAGATGGGGACAGCTGGAAGTTGCCTAACTTAAACTGTTAACTGTTTGGTGAAAGATTAAAGTGGCAACTTACAGTGAGAAAGGCCTATCTTCCAACAGAGTTGGAGGCATACCTCTGAGTCACACTGTGCGAAACTCCCAGAGTTGATGTGTGTGTGGGGGGGGGGGAGAGAGGGTTGTATGTAAATGCCGTAGCTTTCCCTCCTCCGCCTCCTTCTTTTCCCAGCACCACCCTTTGGTGCTCGTTTCTTTCTCGCCTTCTTGGCGCCTTTGGAACCAGTCGGTGTTTTGGGAGCCATGACGCAAATAGGAATATGTGACACTGGTGCGGTTCAAGAGAATCGGTGAGTTCGAACGCCTGACCCGCTCTATTTATATCCTGAAGCCGGGATTGAAATTTCACGCGCCTGGCTCGTTTCGGACGCGCGAGAAAGCATTAAAGTGGCCGTCAATTGGCTGTATTCTCTGCACGTGCTTGTCGGCTAATTCTGGCGCCCTTCACATGATTCGTTTGACGACTCGCTTACCGATACATGACCAAGTTTGTTCTGTCCAGATATCCAACCAATGTTAGGTAGTCGTGGAATGTATAAATAATATAGTTATTCATGAAATTATTCACATACCGTACTGAATATCTCGCAGTATTGGACGATTTATTTCTCGCAAGAAGATTTTTAACAATCGAATACCGTTTATGAGATCAGATTGTATGGTATTATGTCTTCGTTTTGAACGGTTTGGTCAACGTGAACATTGAGAATGAAATATACTTGATATACATGAATATTGGGTATTGTGGAGAGAAGAAAATTACAATTGTCGTTGCAAATTTGAGGATCTGGATTAAGTTTTATGCTATATTAAAAGGTATAGAAAATCCGCACCTCTTTTACTCAAAATATGCATGAAAACGAACGAAAATAGCCCCAAAATGATAAGAATGCCCGTGAAATATGATAAGAATAAACGGACCAGTGTACGAAATGAGGGTATGATTTATAGACGAGAGTAATCAGGAAGTCCCGATATCCTGCATATATATAGCGGTTCCCACGCGCTCTCAACCTGATTGGCTTTTGCGTACTTTCTTAGCAGCAGCACAGCTCTATCTACATGAAGTGGGGGGGGGGGGAGTGAATCATCTTAGCGCCGCACGTTGCTGCTACACAGAAAACAAATTCCTTAAAAACTTAAAGAATATTCCCCGACTATTACATAAGCGGAATATTTCTCAACATAACTAAGGAATATTCCTTACCATGTTAAGGAATTTCCTTAACATGCTACGGAATAGTCCTTATTGAATTTTAAGGAATATTCCGTTGGTGTGATAGTCGGGGAATATTCCTTAAATTTTAAGATTTTTTTTTTTTCAGTGTATATACTTCATATAAAAATCGAATTGCCATGTGCATGGAGAGAACATTACATGGATTTTTTTTTCTTTCTCTGTCTTGCTGAAGTATTAGCAAAATCAGCAGAATTTAAAACGTGGTTAGGTTCCAGTCCTTATAGTCTCAATGCATGATGGGGGATTTCCCTGCTGATATTTACCTTAAGGGGCCTCGATACATTCACAGTCAGAAAACTATGCTATAGCATATATCCCCCTGAATAACAGTATATATACTGGAGTACTACTGTATATACTTGTATATTAAAAAGCTGATATTGTGGTCGTTTTGTTTTCCATATAAATCAGGTTTCGTAGAATTTCGACGATATCGATAACTACCAAAATTGCATGTTAAAGAAAACCCCAAATCCAAGGTGTTTAGCTGTTGCTGACAGTTTTGAGGGAAATTCCAAGTCCGTTATTCAATTCCAATCGATATGAATGCTCATTTGCTGATAAATGTAAGTTTTGTGGGA
The DNA here is from genome assembly GCA_036873755.1 of Hanleya hanleyi. NCBI lineage: Eukaryota > Metazoa > Mollusca > Polyplacophora > Lepidopleurida > Hanleyidae > Hanleya > Hanleya hanleyi. The sequence goes on from JAVTVY010025834.1 coordinate 4,880, forward strand.
TATATGAAGATAACGATAACTCCTTAATAAGAAAATAGGGAATATCACGAGATCTATAAAACACGAGGATTAAATGTTTGAGAGATGTACTATGGCAGGCGATCTGTTGCAATATTCAATTTTTCACGTTTTTATCCTATTAATCATTTTATACATTCAAAAATCGGGCAATTCGTTCAATTTTTACGAATATTTTTACGAATATAGAATATATATGTTCAATAATGTTTTATATTTTCAATTCAACCGATATATAGTATATATAGCATTGAAACTAAGTATTCAATCATTGAATATAATTATTCATTGATTGAATACTTATATTCAATGATTGAATACTTACATTCAATGATTGAATACTTACATTCAATGATTGAATACTTATATTCAATGATTGAATATAATTATTCAATGATTGAATATGATCATTCAATGATTGAATATAAGTATTCAATGATTGAAAATAAGTATTCACTCACTGAATATAATCACTGAATATACTATTCAATCATTGAATATACTATTCAATCATTGAATATACTATTCAATCATTGAATATACTATTCAATCATTGAATATACTATTCAATCATTGCAAACAATAATATTTACATGTTCAAAGGAAATGATGAGATAGCTTTTACTTGACCAATGCCATTATAAGTTATCCTGTCCCTGCTCGTTTGATACTGAATTTTATCCTGTTTCCTGGAGAAAATGCCACACGACCGCGAAGCCGCCAGGAAACAGGATAAAATTCAGTATCAAACGAGCAGGGACAGGATAACGAATTTATTTCTACGAGCAGCTTTTTCAACTCGGCAAAGTTGCGAGGTAAAGTGGGTCTGAAAGTGGCTAATGAAATACGACAAAAGTGATAATGAAAACGGCTGAAGACGCGTCAAATATTTTGAAATGTTCGGAATCATCATGACTTCTGCTCGAAATGATGTCAAAAGACCGTACAGTGCTAGAGTCTGATCGCCAACTCTTCGGCTGATCGGTCGAGCTTGGGGTCGAGTCGGCGAAAAGACGGCACAGTTTTCGAACAAAAAAACGTCTGAAAATAGTCAACCTTGAATTAAACAACGTATTCTAAGAATGTTTTCTATCTGCTAACAGTATTTTGATTCATGTAACCTAAAATTGTACACGTCAAATAAGAATAAACGCGAATATCAGGGGTAAACTTCCACATCATTCACATATCAAACAGCACTGGCTGACCGCAGTTTGTAATGTAAACAAACATGGCAGCTGGAGTGTTCTGTCAGCGACAGAACTGGAAATAAAGGATATGTCGGATATCAACTTTGTTTAATCTGACCGATAATATGTTCCTGGAATATATGGAAAAGGGAGTGTACTGTGACTGAGTAACAGTCGACGAAAGCCGCCTGACGCTTGACTTCGCTTCGACGATCTCGCCTCGGTACCACCACATGCGCCGGTACAATCATTCTTGCGACGACCTGAAATGGAAGACGCCCGTCCATTGGCTGTGTTAACTGCCAATGAGAATTGAAAATAAAATCCGAACATTGAATACTCCATTCAAAGAATTGAATACTCCATTCAAAGAATTGAATATTATATTCAAAGAATTGAACATTATATTCAAAGAATTGAACATTATATTCAAAGAACTGAATATTATATTCAAAGTATTGAATATTATATTCAAAGTATTGAATATTATATTCAAAGAATTGAATATATATTGTGTTAAACTATTTATTTTCATTGAATATCGCTAGGTGCATGAAATTTTGCATTCAGAGACAGGATTATTATCTTCAAAGAAAGGAGAATTATTTTATTTTTTTGTCATAGAATATTGCAACATTCCGCCAGCCATAATGTACTCTGCAGGAACAATTATTAAAAAAAAAAAAAAAAAATTAAAAACAAATATGTCCGGCTAACAATTAGAACAGAAAGACTAGCTTTTCATCCCGATTTGCGTTTATCATTATTTGTTTTATCAAAGAATCTCTTGTTTCAATACGCTTGGCTTGACTGGATTATTTACACGCAGCTTTCCAAATTCCAACAGGAGTAACTTCCCTTGTATCGGGGGCCTTTCCGTGTTGGAATTCGAAGTGAATTTTGATATAAATCAGTTCTTGCTTGTATTTGCATGCCATATTTCCTATAATTGCGCTAACTAAAGAAACTGTAAAATTACGGTTATGTAATCATGTTATTATGGGTATCACGGAAATGAAAAAATAAAAATCATTCAGCTAAATTTAAATAATTCAAAATTATTCGATAGGGAGACATTTAAAAAAAAAAAAAGTTCAAGGGGAAGAGGAGATGTGTAGGTTCTTGTTTTCAAATTTGTGCAAAGTTAGAATGGTTGGCCCTGAAAAGGGCCGTTGAGGTTTTTTTTCAGCGACGACACTCAGCGGGCTCGCTTAGACTTCTTGGGAAGCAAGACTGACTGGATGTTTGGCAGGACACCCCCTCGAGCGATAGACACCTTAGCCAACAGTCTGTTCAGCTCTTCGTCGTTACGGACGGCCAACAGGAGATGACGGGGGTTGATGGTTCTCCTCTTGTTATCTCGAGCGGCATTTCCTCCAAGCTCCAAAATCTCGGCGGTCAGATATTCCATGACGGCGGCCAGGTAAACGGGGGCACCCGCTCCAACACGGTTAGCATAGTTGCCTTTCCTCAGGAACCGATGAACACGACCCACAGGGAACTGAAGTCCAGCGCGCGCAGATCTTGTTCTGCTCTTTCCTGCTTTGGATTTTCCGCCCTTTCCACGTCCAGACATCTTTGCTCTTTCTTGCAGTAAGTATCAAGTAATTGCTTCTATCAACAAAGATCGAAGTGTTGAAAATATTACCAAATTACTGCCTTATATACGATCCACCAGGATCCTGCTATTTTTAGGTTTCCAGAGCACGCGCGATAATAATCCAATCAAATGACGAGTCGGCGAAAGCGTCAGCCAATGGATGAGGCTTTTTGTGCTCTCTTTCACATCCGCGTGTTTTTGTGCTCAATCCGCTGCAAAACTTAAAATGCATGCTTGAATCTTGTAGAAATAAATACAATTGTTTTATACCTTTTGAATTCCTGTCAATCTCCAATATTTAAGCAAACATTAGAAAAATCTTTGAAAACAGAAAGCTCGCGAGGCGGGCACTTTGCTTTACGGTATCGTAGTACTTTTACATCGAATTTACATAGAGAAACAAAGGTACGGTGCAATAATAATACAAACTGACATACATTTCTAATAGGCTGCTCTATAAAATATTGGGACTTCCATTTACATCGAGTGTGGAATCTTTGTTTTTATTTGAGGACTGATGTTTGTTTTGTTTATTTCAGACTGGGGAGGGGAAGAGGAGGGCCTGTCATTTTAACCTCCCCTCACCCCGGCATCCGCTGAAAAAAGTAACTAAGATTCTTCTGAGGGTCCCCATGAAAGTTTAACGTACTACATCCATGGGTGTGAATGACTTCATCTGAAAATCACTATATTAATTTGCACCCCCTTAAACTTTTAGTTGAAAAGAACTTTGGACAATTTCGGGCAGAATGGACCATATTGGGGGAAAATCACAAATCTGCCGATTTAATTTACAATGATTCAAAAGGAAGCGGTATGGATGGAATCTGATGTTCAAATTGATTTGAATGTGCAATGGTAGAAGTACTCTCTCGAAATATTTGGTTGGCCCTGAAAAGGGCCGTTGAAATAGCGACAGGCGCTATATATTTATTTGCTGCTGGTGTACTTCGTGACAGCCTTGGTTCCTTCACTCACGGCGTGCTTGGCCAACTCGCCGGGCAGAATCAGACGGACAGCAGTCTGGACTTCTCGGCTTGTGATGGTCGATCGCTTGTTGTAGTGGGCCAAACGGGAAGCCTCTCCTGCGATACGCTCGAAGATGTCGTTGACGAAGCTGTTCATTATTGACATCGCCTTGGAAGAAATGCCGGTGTCGGGATGGACTTGTTTCATCACCTTGTAAATGTAAATGCCGTAGCTTTCCCTCCTCCGCCTCCTTCTTTTCCCAGCACCACCCTTTGGTGCTCGTTTCTTTATCGCCTTCTTGGCGCCTTTGGAACCAGTCGGTGTTTTGTGAGCCATGACGCAAATAGGAATATGTGACACTGGTGCGGTTCAAGAGAATCGGTGAGTTCGAACGCCTGACCCGCTCTATTTATATCCTGAAGCCGGGATTGAAATTTCACGCGCCTAGCTCGTTTCGGACGCGCGAGAAAGCATTAAAGTGGCCGTCAATTGGCTGTATTCTCTGCACGTGCTTGTCGGCTAATTCTGGCGCCCTTCACATGATTCGTTTGACGACTCGCTTACCGATACATGACCAAGTTTGTTCTGTCCAGGTATCCAATCAATGTTAGGTAGTCGTGGAATGTATAAATAATATAGTTATTCATGAAATTATTCACATACCGTACTGAATATCTCGCAGTATTGGACTCAAAACGATTTATTTCCCGCAAGAAGATTTTTAACAATCGAATACCGTTTATGAGATCAGATTGTATGGTATTATGTCTTCGTTTTGAACGGTTTTGTCAACGTGAACATTGAGAATGAAATATACTTGATATACATGAATATTGGGTATTGTGGAGAGAAGAAAATTACAATTGTCGTTGCAAATTTGAGGATCTGGATTAAGTTTTATGCTATATTAAAAGGTATAGAAAATCCGCACCTCTTTTACTCAAATATACATGAAAACGAACGAAAATAGCCCCAAAATGATAAGAATGCCCGTGAAATATGATAAGAATAAACGGACCAGTGTACGAAATGAGGGTATGATTTATAGACGAGAGTAATCAGGAAGTCCCGATATCCTGCATATATATAGCGGTTCCCACGCGCTCTCAACCTGATTGGCTTTTGCGTACTTTCTTAGCAGCAGCACAGCTCTATCTACATGAAGTGGGGGGGGGGGGAGTGAATCATCTTAGCGCCGCACGTTGCTGCTACACAGAAAACAAATTCCTTAAAAACTTAAAGAATATTCCCCGACTATTACATAAGCGGAATATTTCTCAACATAACTAAGGAATATTCCTTACCATGTTAAGGAATTTCATGCTACGGAATATTCCTTATTGAATTTTAAGGAATATTCCGTTGGTGTGATAGTCGGGGAATATTCCTTAAATTTTAAGATTTTTTTTTCAGTGTATATACTTCATTTAAAAATTGAATTGCCGTGTGCATGGAGAGAACATTACATGGATTTTTTTTTCTTTCTCTGTCTTGCTGAAGAATTAGAAAAATCAGCAGAATTTAAAACGTGGTTAGGTTCCAATCCTTAGTTTCAATGCATGATGGGGGATTTCCCTGCTGATATTTACCTTAAGGGACCTCGATACATTCACAGGCAGAAAACTATGCTATAGCATATATCTCCCTGAATAACAGTCTTATATACTGGAGTACTACGGTATATACTTGTATATTAAAAAGCTGATATTGTGGTCGTTTTGTTTTTCATATAAATCAGG
>JAVTVY010025835.1:0-117468 GCA_036873755.1 Hanleya hanleyi
AGATTATTTCCCCCGATTCAGTATGCAGCATATATATATAGCTATTAAACCGATTAAAGGACTAGTTCTGAGTATCAATACCCAGTCTTTGATAATGCTTGTATACACTAGGCTCGGACATACAGGTTAGTCTACATTGAATAAATAATCTCAGTTATCCTTTTGTTGAATACAAGTTGATTTTGTGGTTCTGTCTGACATTTTAATCAGTCAGCATGCGGGAAAGGGCGCGAAACCCATAGTACCCGGATGTCGAAACTCGAAGTTAGTTAGTGGAGTTTCACTTTACGACAATCGCAAATTCGAAAACCTAAGTTATCGATTGATAACTTAAGTTTTCTACACGAATGTGCAAAAATAAAAGAGAAACTCGAAATTGAAAGAGAAACTCGGGGTTGTCTGCTGGATAACCTAGGTTTTCGACCGTAAACTTAAGTTATCAATTCGAAAACCTAGGTTTTCGGTTTGATAACTTAAGTTTTCTAGGGACAACTGTGATTTTCGGTGTTGAGAAATAGAAACTCGAGGTTAGGAAAAGAGAAACTCGGGGTTATGTGGTAGATAACCTAGGTTTTCGACCGTAAACTTAAGTTTTCGACCGTAAACTTAAGTTTTCGATTCGAAAACCATGGTTTTCTCTTTGATAACTTAAGTTTTCTGTTTGAAAACTTAGGTTTTCGATTCAGTAACTGTGAGTTTCTGATTATTTGGACATTTGGCCTTCCATATACATGTATTAACCCTGTAATATCTGTCCTAAATGCCAATAACTCGAGAGTGCCAGTTCTGACTTTCACATATGTCTCTGGTCTGTGTGGTTTACGGGTGTGGAAAGGAAATCAAACGTCGTGACATGACTGAAATAGTGTTAAAAGCGATGTCAAATCGTATTGACTCACTCAACTTAAATGTTTTTATTGACACTTATGGATTGATGGCTTGTTAATTTTATAAGTTGGTCAATTGTTTTGGTCATATGCATACACCGATCACATTATTAACAGGTTTCTCTGTAAAACCTTTGCTCATGACTGGATCCATAACGTTTCAGCACACAACAGTTTGACAGACGAAATTTCAGTTACCCACGACTTTTCAACAAATGATATTTCGGCTGTAGGGCCTAAGTACTGGGTATGATATTTCAGCCTGTGACATTTCGACAATCAAATTTTATTCATTAATTCTACCTTGAATTGAATTCAAGACAATGAAATGGAATTACATGAATTGTCCTGTTGGAAGTTCAGTACCCTGGGAGCATAATGTAAATTGTAGTTCCTGCCATTGAACTTTATGCATACCTCATAGTGTTTTTGAGTGTCTTAAAAAGATATTTTTGAATTAATTGGGCAATGCGTTCCTATTTTGTCATACATCCATGAATGATAAATGTAACCACATGTAAACATGAAAGTTGTGTGTGTTCCATCTGTTTAATACTACATGTATCTTAAATTCAATTTCAAAGAATGAATTAAAATAATATTTGACTACTGGAATGTCGCGGCCGAAAAGTCATACCACAAACTTAATGCCAAGTCTCAAGGTTGAAATGTCCCCTGCCGAAGAGTTGCAGGCTGAAATGTCCTCACAGCTACTAGACTACATGTACATGTGTACATGTAGCTTTAAACTCAGTTTTAAGAGTGGATGTTCTATCTCTGATCTACATTCTACATTGTACACAATGTGTGCCCTCTTTAGTCTCTAACAGCTGCAGGCCCTGTTAAAATAGCTAAGCTTATACATGTAGGCCTCTGTTTGTCCTGAATGGCACTATCCAAATGCATTAAGGACTCCAAGGCTAAAGTCTCAGGGGACAAAATTCCCATACCATTTTATTAAAATGACTTAAATTTTTAGGTCAAATATTGATATGCGAATTGAGACATTCAGTTGTTTAACAACAATTACTCCAGGAATGCTCATAAAATAGTATGCATTCAAAAAGGTTAATTTGATATATTTCAGAACGCGACATTTCGGTAAGCTACATTTCAGCATGTGACATTTCAGTACAAATTGGTCGTTACGATATTTCAGCACACAACAACTCAGCCTTATTTTACTGGTCACATTATGTTAAAATCAAGATTTTCAGTTTTCTAAAAAGCATGGAGACAGACTATAGAGCCTACCAAGATGAACAATTTTGTAGTGAGTATCTTACTGGTATTTTTAAATCTGCACGATTTTAAAATTGTCCTGCACGTTTTTAAAAGCTGCACGATTTTAAAATTGTCCTGCACGTTTCTGAACTGTTCAAGATTGTGCAACTATTTTAAGATTGCGCAAGGATTTAAAAACTCACAAATAACAACTTTGAAATTGTACAAGCAACTTTTTGTGTTGAATTTCTTTTAGAAAATGAATATTTTGAAGCTATGTTCCTCAAGTTTTGAGTCTTTTGTTGTCCATGGGAGGTCAACTGCAGCAATTTTGCATGCAATTATTTGAAAATGTTTTAAAACAAATTCTCATGGTTTTAACAAGACTCTTTGATGCATGTTCAATAAATTTCAAGAGTGACAGTTCACTTTCAAAATGAATGAAAATAATGTAGATATATTACAATTTTTTTAAATAGAATGAACTAGTGCAGGACATTTTCATTCTAATAGATAACATTTCGATATTATTAAATCTGCGGCCGAACAAATATTCAGTATGTTATGGAACTGTTTTTCTGGTAATAAAATATCCAGCTTTTACACCACTTTCCATATTTTACTGTTTACAATTGCTGAAAACAATGAAATGATACCCAGTAATCAGAGCTTGGTGTATTATTCAATGAAACGTTCAACCGATTAACACATCTGCTGCTACTCAGGGTTAATTTATAGAATATGTGATTTCAATATTCATATTCCCAGGTACCCATTATAATACCAGATTAGCACGGCAACATTCCAAAACTACAAATGAAAGATTTTGACACGAATCAATATAACGGCTTCAGTGTGATGCCGATCTATACACTGCCCCCCCCCCCCTCTCCCCCCAGAAGCTGCAAAAGATCTAAAAAAGTTGGAAAAACAGTCCATATACTTTTCAATGACTTAAGAATGCATACATCAATGGTTAATTGTATGGTTGAGAATTGGGGAATGCAAATCAGAAAAGAAAATTGGTTTGCAATTTAAAATTGCGCAAAGCTCCATTGGGCGATTTTAAAATACTTGTGCAACTTAACACGCATATCAATTTTAAAATCTCGCAGATTTTAAAAACTTGCATAACAAGTGTTATATCCTAGATGAGAATGATAAAATATCCATTGCTTTTTCAAATAATTTGTAAGTTTAACCTCACTCAGCCTACGTATAGATCTGTTACATGTAGGCTGCTTGATTGGAAATTTACTAATATATGAATACAAAAGCAAAATTGACACCAACAAAAATATCTATAAAATCTTCCCAATATTTCTGTACATTATTGTATACATCTATGTACCTCAAACCTGGATAGTGCCCAATTACAACAGGTCTGTTTAGGTTATTAACAGCTAAACTTGACAAAATGTCGCTCCCTTTCCTTTGCGCCAAAATGTTGCCTACTGAAATGTCATGTGCCAAAATGTCACAGATTCCTCTCCATACATTTCAGTATTTTACATGTACAGCTAGTTTTAAAATTTGTGAAGTTTCCAGGTTTTCTAGCCAGAGGACAGGTCTACATGTACATGTAGCTTCCAGAGAGATTTTATGATGGTCCAGTCTGTTTTGCTGGCTGACCAAGCTATCTGGACAGTTACAGTTTTATCTGTATAGTCACAAATGTGAAAAATTATGCCCATATCAGTAGCCCTAGCCCCCGTCTATATTAAAATATAGGAGTTGGATATCCTTTCCTTCCGGACGTTCTTTTTACACCGGCATATGAAGAGTTTCTTACCTGGAACATTGATGTCATTAGGTGAGGGACGGAGTTCAGAACTAGCAGATTTTCTGTCTATACGGACCGTTTATCATTACAAATGAAAGATGTCGTGAAATGGATGCCTATAATTATATGGACACGTAAGAACATTGTATGGCTCGCTGCCATGTGAACCCTTGCGTCACGTGAATCGTGCGTGTTGCCAGGCAATACTTGTATGTGGGTCGGGAGTAAACATGTGTAAACCCAGAGATGGATAGATTACATAACAGTCGCACCCATTGACGTCTAATCTTAGGCAATGCATTGAAACTACATCGATTTGTTAACCGTATCGGGCCCTGGCTTTTTGGGACCTGTCCAGGCCGGGGGCGAAATGGCATGCCCCCCTAATTATCTAAAAACGGCATTTTTTCGACAGAAAAAAACTGTCAATCAGTCCTGAAATGGGATGGATGTATGGAACATGATTTCCTGAAATAGTAGATTGCAAAATAACTAGAATATACAAACATAAAAATAAGCTGGAAGTATTGTTATTATTCATATTCACATGTTTCAAATATGGTTGTGGGAAAAATCCTTGGCAACTCAAACGTGAGGGCATTGACAGTCTCCATCAAGTATTAAAACACATATTTGTTTAGTTTACAAAATTTCCTTGTGTTCATCCTTCATTAAGTGCTGATGGATCTAAGGAAATATGGGACAGGCTATCAAGTACATGGATAAGAAAATGTTGCATTACTGATTTACAGCCGAAAGATAGATATAAAATATGAGAAAATATACCAGAGAACTGTAAGTCAGCTGTAGTATTTGTTCAGCAAATTAAACATGGCATCCACCATCTTTGTCTAACAGCTGCATGCACAGGCTGTAGCTACCATGATGGAATACAGCATACTGGAATCCAGCATGGATGCAGCCGGCCCCAGTGCAGGTTGTACAGGTTATCATGATGAAACCATGCTGCATTCGAGCATGGTTGCAGTATGCCTCTGTGTGGGTTGTAGCTACCTTGCTGGAACCGTGCTGCAAATTCCCAGCCTGACTGCAGCATGACTCTGTGCAAGTTGCACAGGCTATCATGTTGGAACCATGATGCATTCCAGTATGGTTGCAGTATGCCTCTGTGTAGGTTGTAGCTACAATGCTGGAACCATGCTGCAAGTTCCCAGCATGATTGCAGCATGACTTTGTACAAGCTGTAGCAACCATGCTTGGACCATGCTACAAAATCCTTCCACCATTGTTGCAACATGCCTCTGTGTAGGTTGTATCGACCCTGTTGGAACTATTTTCGAATAAGTTTGGACTGCCAATCTTCCCGTCCTCTGATATTTTCTTTCACCAAGATACTTTTCTAGATTCAGGCAGGTTTTTCATTAAGGTGGAACGTTAAAGCAGTTAAGTTTCTGGAAAAACAACCTTAAAGTGTATGGAAATTTTATCCGCTGTAGTCATTTTCTGAAATGAACAGTTTAATCGAAATATTGTATGTCAGTCTATCTCCTACCATACAACCCATGTTACACAGTACCTCTTCAGTATACATGTACATGTATTTCTCTTTTTTAATAGGAATAAATTTGAATTAAAGAAATACTATGTTTTGTTACGAACCTTGCTGTCAGAGTGAGTGAATGAGTGAGTGAGTAGGATTTAATGTCACTTAGCAATTTTCAGTCATCTCGTTGGTGAGAACATGTGACAGAGTGGTCACATTGTTGCCTTTAAATATTGTTGCCTCACTGAAGCATCAAATACAATAGGCAGTCAAATTTTCTTGACACTGGGCCAACTAGTCTTTGATCTATGCTCTTCATGCTGAGCGCCAAGCGAGGAAGCAACATGAAACATCATTTTCTTGTGGAATAAAAAGTGGGGCGTGAGAGTTTTTTTGTCATTCAGAAAGTAATCATATAACAGTACTGTTGAGAGAGTTCTATCGACCAGGCTTGGGCTGTAGCCTATGAAGGACATCCTCGCTAGCCAGTCGATAGGTTACGATCGATACACAGGCTTGGATAGTTACCGATTGCAGATCTGGATATAATTATTTTGAGTTTTGAGTTATGGTTTGAGTTTTGACCGGGATGCATTTCATCGCCCACCCGACTACTTTTGAAGGCTGAAATCGACATCGGGTGTCAAAGCGAAAACTGCAGGCTTGATCCCGACGAACAAATTCGAATCAACCGCTGGGGATTATGTAAGAGCAGCATGCCTCTGTGTAGGTTGTATCGACCCTGTTGGAACTATTTTCGAATAAGTTTGGACTGCCAATCTTCCCGTCCTCTGATATTTTCTTTCACCAAGATACTTTTCTAGATTCAGGCAGGTTTTTCATTAAGGTGGAACGTTAAAGCAGTTAAGTTTCTGGAAAAACAACCTTAAAGTGTATGGAAATTTTATCCGCTGTCGTCATTTTCTGAAATGAACAGTTTAATCGAAATATTGTATGTCAGTCTATCTCCTACCATACAACCCATGTTACACAGTACCTCTTCAGTATACATGTACATGTATTTCTCTTTTTTAATAGGAATAAATTTGAATTAAAGAAATACTATGTTTTGTTACGAACCTTGCTGTCAGAGTGAGTGAATGAGTGAGTGAGTAGGATTTAATGTCACTTAGCAATTTTCAGTCATCTCGTTGGTGAGAACATGTGACAGAGTGGTCACATTGTTGCCTTTAAATATTGTTGCCTCACTGAAGCATCACATACAATAGGCAGTCAAATTTTCTTGACACTGGGCCAACTAGTCTTTGATCTATGCTCTTCATGCTGAGCGCCAAGCGAGGAAGCAACATGAAACATCATTTTCTTGTGGAATAAAAAGTAGGGCGTGAGAGTTTTTTTGTCATTCAGAAAGTAATCATATAACAGTACTGTTGAGAGAGTTCTATCGACCAGGCTTGGGCTGTAGCCTATGAAGGGCATCCTCGCGAGCCAGTCGATAGGTTACGATCGATACACAGGCTTGGATAGTTACCGATTGCAGATCTGGATATAATTATTTTGAGTTTTGAGTTATGGTTTGAGTTTTGACCGGGATGCATTTCATCGCCCACCAGACTACTTTTGAAGGCTGAAATCGACATCGGGTGTGAAAGCGAAAACTGCAGGCTTGATCCCGACGAACAAATTCGAATCAACCGCTGGGGATTATGTAAGAGATTGTGTAAAAAAGACGCAACGATTCGCGAACTCACCCGAATCACCAAAATGGTCCCGGTAACACCTCTGCGAGGATACAGGGATTACCTGGACTTGTGCAGATGATGACCAGAGGGGTGTCAAGGCTGTGGTGTTACATTAGTCGGTGATGTCCTCATGCTCACTATGAACGCCTGTTGTGGACGATATAATGGGAAATATATGGGCTAGCCATGGTCCATCAATTCCATAATCCAAACGCATAAAACATGCTAATGGAGGTTATTTTTAATACAAATGATATAGGTTAACGTATTGACATTAGCACGGTTGAGGAGTAGTAGAGAAAGCATTTTGATGGTACACACCGTGCACACTACAGGCCTCCAGATCGCCCAAACATGCCTCTGTGCAAACATATATGTACTTATCTACTTCTGTTCCTCAACTGTTCCTCAACTGTTCCTCAATGTGCCCCGTGACGTCATGTCTGGTATACCCCGTCTTATTCTACAAGACTTAGAAGATGAAGCACTGCATGGCCTATTTGGACCCTACATCACCGAATTCAAGGTGATATACCTTGCTACATGCCCACGAATATGCCCCAAAACGTCTTTATTCTCTACTAATCCTCGACTGCCCGTGCGCATAAACCCCACCAATACATGACCCGCTTGGACCAAGGATGGCCCACAAATCGCCTGTATCTGTAATCGCCCAAAACGTTCACAACATGACCAACTAATATCACACCACGGCCCTGATACCCCTCCAGTGATATTATACAGCTTAAGCCCGATAAATAGAACCCCATCAACCCTACTTTTACTTCAGACGAAAATGATTTTTCGTGAGTGTAAATCACGTCTTTCAGGCTTTTTCTTTACGACATTTCCTGTAAAGCGCACTTTGCTGGATTTTTGAGGAATCCGTTTTTTGCTTCCTTTTACCAGTCACGTGACCGTAAGTGACCTCTAGGGGTCAAGGACAAAGGTCAATCAGTCATACAACCGACATTTCTTCCATCTCGCCCCCTCCCCCAACTTGAGAGTATGTCACTAGTGTCTACCACAGAAGCATGTTGATCAAACCACGCCAATCTTAGTCAGCGTTAGGGTTAGTTAATTTCCCTGTGGTACAAATTAAAATGTCTCAGAGGTGTCGTTTGTCTAAGCGAATGATCAGTGTGTATCAATATGTGTATGAGGTATGGATATGGAGCAATTCTAATCTGAATCCACGTCATGGTTATCATGATCAGTATTCCTCATCCCATGCAGGTCATGGTTCGTCTATCAAACCCCTGACACGGAGGTACGGAGTAAACAGACATGCATTATGGAGGATGGGTCATTTGCTATTCGCTCACGTGAACCGGCAAAAATATATATGTGATGTGATACCGTACCTTATATTATTAGTATTTTTCCCGGTTCACTCGTAAAAATAATAGTAATAATAATAACCTGAAGGATTTTGGCGCCCACCATTGTCCGACAATTGTAAGCTAATGACAAGAGGATCTTTTTGTCCATTGTTACTAAGAACAAACGACTGATTTGTAGTTTTGTTTGCAGAATTTCGAATTTGAGCGAAAAAGATCGAAAAAGGGACACTGGAAACACCAAGATATTATCTTTTGGGAGTTTCAAGATTTCGAGAAACTGTACTTGATGTCGGTTGCTATAGTACCAGTGAAATGAGCAAAGTTAGTCTGAAAGTAAATGTGCGGAGGATCATTCGTCTTCGTTTTTTTTTTTTCCACGTGTTATCATTGGGTACTGGAAGCGAAGACAAATCTCTTTGACACTTTGGCATGAGCTATGAAACATACTTAAGATTTTATAATTAGGCACGAATTCTGTTTACTGGGCTAGTTTGAGATATCTCTTTTAAGATACCGTGCTCAAATATAGTAAGATGGTACAAAACTTAATACTGAAGGGATCTGGTCTGTGCGGTAATATTGAAACGTTGAAAGTGTCAGGACAGGTAACGGGACAAGTAGCGCGACAGGTATGTTTAAGCTACACCTGTACTGTCAGCGATGAATTGGTCAATTGGTCAATAGTTTCCCAAGCTTTCTCTGATTATCTTCCTTGGATCGAAACACGCAGTAGTCTACAGTTGTCGAGTTGTGACGTTGTGTCACAAGAGTGACGTCCCTTCAAGTAGCTGATCCGTCGGCAGACGAAACGGTGGGGCAGTTCACATGCAACGGCATGGACTAAAGTAAACTGAGTTAAAATTTGAAGAAATACATTTTAATGCTGAATCATTTGAACTCCTTGATATAGAAGGTGAAAGTATAGATATTCTCTATAGTCATTATATAGAATATGCCCCACCGTTTGATCCGCCGACTCTTGTGATGCAACGTCACAGCTCGGGAATATCGTATTAATTTGAAGCGTGACTTGGATTTTCGAATCGAACCAAATAAGGTATCTTGCACAACTAGGCCCCATGTGGGACCTGTGTCCCAAATTTCAGAAAGATCCTTGAAGTAGTTCCTGAAATTTCACGATAATACTGTTTCAAGGCGAATCGGATCAAAAAGGTATCTTGCACAACTGAACCACAAGGGGAACATGTGTACCAAATTTGAGAAAGATCCATTCAGTACTTCCTGAGAAATCACGATAACAAAGTTTCATGGGGAAATCCAAAATGGCCGCCTGGAGGCCATATCGGGTTCTCGAATCGGGTCGAAAAGGGCATATTGCACAACTAGAACCCAAGGGGAACCTGTGTACCAAATTTGAGGAAAGTCCATGCAGTACTTCCTGAGAAATCACGATAACAATGTTTAATGGGGAAATCCAAGATGGAAGATCAATGGATATATGAAAGCTATCAGCACAAGCAAATTTTCGATAATTCTGAAAGTACCAGAAAAGAGTTCTTATTTCTAAAAACGCATCATAATTCTAGAACATAGATCTAGTTTCTGTGATTTCTGACAATGGCCGTAAAGGGAAATTGTAGGCATATAATGTCGTCTTGTCTAATTCAAAAGCAGTGATAGTATTGTCAATATGCTGAAGAAGAAAACCAGCCTCCAGCACTTGCAGAGCGATTCAGAGTATGCGTAGAGAAAGCTTGGGAAACTATTGACCAATTGTCTTCTAAGTTCATCGCTGACAGTACAGGTGTAGCTTATACATACCTGTCGCGCTACTTGTCCCGTTACCTGTCCTGCTACATGCCCCGTTACCTGCCTCGCTATCTGCCCCGTTACCTGTCCCGCCACAGTCTCCACACCTGTCACAGGAGGCATCTGCCGTTCTTTTGGCCGCACTCTGGGCACATCCGTCCTTGATAAAGCATCCCTCAAACGTATTTCTGGCACTGGTATAATGATGAAAGATGGATATGCGATTAGTTATCAAATAACCAGCATATATATAGCTATATTTGATAACAGTTGCCGTCGTTGCGATGAACACTTAGCATCATGCACCAATAATGTATGGGTAAGATATCCTAGATTTTCATCGGAATTTGTTTGTCCGTATGTTTTGTGAATATTATTTAAATTAAGACTTGTAATTTATCAGTATTGGTACATACACAATGCTCAGAAAGTTCCAGGTCCTGATTTGCTCTTTTGTACTGGTCGCAAAATTTCAGCTCTGAACCCCTCCCCGTCACTAACACGTTGGGTCTCTAAACCCCACAGGAACTCTAATCTGTCGGTGATATATTCCTCAATAGGCGTTCATTTGCCAAATAGTTTCTCTATAGTCACGAGTGAAATATGCGCTTTGATAATTCGATATCTGATCACAAGTGGTTTGTATGTCATTGTTGGTCACTTACATTTTACTCCTGGCCCAGTCCGTGTACCCGCTAACTGGAGAGAATTAATGGACATTTCGCATGCTAACGCGGTTTATCTATTATTATAATTACTATGTCTACATCAGCCAAAACTGAGTCAGCGGGGAATTGTGAAAAACTGAATTTTAATAAACCCATAGGACAGAAGCTGGAAACCAGGTGGGCTTTCCGCAATATGAAAATCCCCGTTTCCCACATTGGCAAATCGATTTTGTGATGTTGCAGGTCATAATTGCATTTCCACACAGTACCGCCTATAAAAAATCACATATACTGTATAACTTTTTCAACTCCTCTTGTGAAACTCCCCAGCTATATAGCTGATCATTTGGATATCATTCTTCAAATCTTCATAACATCATCGCAACAGTTTAGTTTTGAGGCATTACGTTTGTCAGAATGAATCTGTTCCACAACATATAGGTAATCATCTGGCGCTCACTTTGACTTTATTTATATATTCCTCCTCGAGAAGCATACAATTAATTTCACCAATACATTTGACCTGGTTTTATTTCACTTGTGGACAGTTTCTATCTCAATTATATTAACATACAAGCGTCTGGTTCGTCATTCATAATTCAGACGTCGTCCATTAAAGAATATTCGCGTCCATAATCCAAAGACCCATTCCATATTCCATATAACAATATTGGTACCAAATTCAAAAACACAATCATAGTATACATAAACATAGGCTAGTTTCCTGCAAGAGAGAAGCGGTCAACAGTTTTCAGTGATGCCGGCAAGACATCATGATGTTCCAAAAATATCAAATTCGTATCGCTCAGCAATATTCTTAATCTATAATGTTCGTTGTAAAGTTGTCATCTAGAGAATGATGTATACCATTCACGCTTTGATTGTCTCTGTTCATATGAGCACCACGAGGATCTCGAAGCGCACGGGCCCACAGGTCAAACGGAACTAGACACAAGTTGCGAAAGATAACTCATATCTGTTCTTCCCTGTCTTAGTAAAATCTTCGAGAAATTAGTTGCTATTAGAATGACATTTTATTTGGAAGCATATGAAATTATCTCTCCCAGCCAATTTGGTTTCCGGGCTAATCATTCCACCTGTGATGCAGTGTCCTCATTATACGATAAATTATATAATGCTAAAGAAGACAAAAAATTTACCGTCGCTATGTTTCTTGATTTATCAAAGGCATTTGATACGGTCAATCATGATATACTGTTAGATAAACTTGAACATTATGGATTTCGTGGAATCGCTAACGACTGGTTTCGAAGCTATCTGTCATCCCGATCTCAACGCGTCTGTTACAACAATGTACTATCTACTTCCAGAAACATAAAGTGTGGCTTGCCTCAGGGATCGATTCTTGGCCCTATTCTCTTCCTAATCTACATTAATGATATATGTAACGTATCTAACTGCCTAGATATTATTCTTTTCGCCGACGACACTAGCGCCATCTTATCCGACACTAATCATGAACATTTAATCGAAACAATGTCAAACGAACTCATTAAACTTCACGACTGGTTCTCATGCAATTTATTGTCTCTCAATGTGAAGAAAACCAAATATATGCTAATCAAACCAGCTAGATCTACTATTCATGTTTCACCTAAACTCATCATTGATGGCAATGAACTTGAATGCGTCAACACATTCAAATTTCTCGGAATCATCTTTAGCGACAAGTTAACGTGGCAGTCACATATTGGATCATTATGCTCAAAATTATCTAGAAATATAGGTATTTTAAACAATATTAAAAATTGTGTAAACAGAAAGACCCTAATAATTTTATATTTACTCATTATTCTACTCTTACGTCTCCTATTGCAGCATGGTCTGGGCCAACACATATCCGACACACCTCCAGCCATTAATTATTCTGCAAAAAAGGCTTATTCGCATTGTAACATCCAGTACCAGATTAGCACATACCGGAAACCTATTCCTGGAGCTAAATATTCTTCCTATACATACAATAAATGATTATCTTATTCTGATATTTGCGCACAAATTTTTCTATCATTCAGTCTTTCTTCCCTCCAGCTTGCAAAATTACTTCACTAAGCTATCTGCTATACACAACTATCCAACCAGACAGGCCAACCTTAATTTATACAGGCCGTTTTATAAATCGCAACTCTCATTCTATTCTTGTAAAATAAAGGGACCCCGATTATGGAATTCACTACCCGTCAGCCTGAAATCTTGCGCCTCCAAGTCTGTTTTTAAATCTCGCCTAAAAAAAATCTTGTTAAACAGTTTGTGACACGGTAACCTGGTATACGTAAACTCATTGTAACCGATGTCGTACTAGTTATTTATTTACTCTGTACTCTCCTGCAATCTGTGAATATTCATCCGACCTTCTTTATCACTAGTTAAGCATGCTCGGTTGTCTCTCCAGCGCGTCACGTCTATTTATGTAATTTTGCAACAACTAAATGTTCTCGTCCTAAGCATTGATTTCTCGACAAATTAGCAATAGTGGTGCTTATATCTTATTCACCGCCTCTGTATATATAATAACATTTCCATGATTTGTATATAATTTTATTTCCACAAAAACTATATATAGTCCTGTCGCTGAAATTAGCCTATGTATATTCATTTGTTAATTCGGGATAGAACAAGCCCCCTGGGGTTTTATTCCCGCCACATATGCGGCTAACTACTCATTCCTGTATATTCTGCATATCTGTTTTCTCTTGCTGTGTGGTGAATAAATATTCATTCATTCATTCCACTCTATGCTCGTATTTTGCTATCAGCATGCGATATGTATCGCCAAACTTGAGAAACTTTGAGTGGGGGCGCTTGGTGATATAGCCCTGGTTTTAAGTTTCTGCAACAATGTTTTGTGATTTTGTTGATTAAAATCGTCGCATTTAACACAGGATCTAGCAAATGCTGCTAGGCGAGATATGTATACGACATATGCAGGTCACACTAGAATTATACTGTCTAGAAAGTGATATTTTACGATGTCGAAATTGTAATCATCTCTTTTGTCATAAAGTCGACGAGAGAAGGCGCGCTTCATTTTTATGGGTATATAAGTTTAAATAAGATGTGCCTGTAGGGCTATCTGTAGTTTCCTTCAAATCCAGTAAAGGTAGATATATCTCCTTCATTGCGTCATTTATATAGCGATTATCCACAGCGAAAAGATCGTCTATATAGCGTTTTGTGAATGGATGGAACGGGTTTGAATGGATCGGTTTTTGAAAGTGCCTGCATATAGTCATATTCATAAGAAAACAGATATAGGTCAGCCAACCGGGGTGCACAATTAGTACACGTTGGAATACCTATATGCTTTTGATATACTGTGTTGCCAAATTTCACATAAATGTTTTTATTAAGAAACATCCCATGGATGATATCTCTTGTATGTAATGGAGGCAAATAATGCTTTATGGCTTCCGACAATAACATATGTACGATCAGTTATTTTATACTATTAATGACCTTAGATGGTTAATACGGCCCTGATGAGGGATGTCTGTACGTTAAGTTCTTCCTTAAGACATTTTGAGTTTTTCAATATCCACATACATTCAACGCCAGAGTTTTTAGAGACAGTGGCACAATAACTTTCCCAAAATGTTTTTACCTCCTGGAGGGCCCTCGTCAATAGGGTTGAAAGAAGCTTGGTGGTGCAGCTTCTAGAACCAGCTATGAATCTAGAATTGTGTGCTGATTTATGCATTTTGGGAGTCCAGTATACTTTTGGTATATCGCTATGATTGGTTGGAAGACAAATACCTCTTTCCCTGAAAAACGTTTTGTGATTGTTAAATAGATCTTCCAGAATAAATGCAGTTTGGAAGTAAGTATACGTATTTGATGATGATGATATGTTTACACTCAATTCTTTAACCAGTACCTGGTAATAGTAATATTTACATATGAATATTATATTATTTGGAGCTTTGTCTGCTGGGACTATGACGAATCTACTCTGGCGATTTGCGAGAACTTCTTGCGAATTGAGGTTTCTCAGTACTTGGTTTACTTGGAGATGGGTACTTCTGTCAATATGGCGGATTGTTTCAAGGACCTTGCTCTTGGTGAGGTCCATCCATTATCAGCGAGTACTGTAGATTCAACTTTTTCTCGCTTAGACCAATCAATAACGCACTGCTCTAAAGCAGACAGGACTATCTTCTGGTCGGCCTTCAGATTTATTCTTCTCGGCTCTCTATATTTAGGTCCCTTCATCAGGAGTAATCTTGGGTCCTTATCACTCACCACATCAAGGTTACCAGCCCCAATATGTTTGCATGGTGTATAACACTCATTTCTGAGACATTTGCTGCCTCATAGTTCATGATTCTGGGCCCATTTTGTATATATTGCACTCCTTCACTTAAGGCATCATTAGTAAATTCAAGATGACAGCCAGGAAGGTTCATTTGGAATTTGCGTTCTTCACAGTTCTTGTATAAGTTGAGGGAAATATTTTCGCTCCGATATCCCAAATTAGTCAAGCGATTTCAGAAAAATATAATCATTGATTGGTTCGTGCGTATTGGTATAATCATGTGCGCAAAACATCGAGAATAATGGAATATGACAGACACAATCGTTCCACGAGAACACTGATTGAGCCTTTCTAATCTCGGGAAATATCACTGTATACTTCCCATACATTCCTGAGGGTCGAGCTTTCCTACATCATCACTTATCTGGCAGCCAATCTGAGTTCACCCATGATATATCGATGGAAAGTTAGGTAAAATACGTTGAAGTAATGAACTCGAAAGATAACTGAATGATGATGAGAAAAACAGGTACTTAAAAATGCCTCAAATCAGATAAAAAAAAACCACCATGGCCACCATTTTCCCAGAGGTCTGTTTCCAGACTATACATGTAGATGTTGGTTGAAGAGTGAGTTGTATGTGTTATCTGCTTGTATTTGTTACATTTTTAATTGTTTTTGCGTAAGGTTATGTTATCATGAGAGCATTTTCAGGCAGAAAGTGTTTCGACATTTTAATTCAAATTGGTCATTTGACATATATAGTCTAAAAAACACTTTTGATAGTTACAGTCGTTGTCAAAACATTAAGTAAATTCCTGTATTGCAGCAATATTATCGAAAATCGCAAAGTTTGATACATCTTTACCTCAAATGATATTCCGATATAAAACTGACCGTTTTGCTTATTTCTTAATCGTCAAAGCTGGATTACTATCATACGTATGCAATATGGATAGGAGTTATGATAGGGTATAGCTTGTTTCTCGGTCTAATCAAATTCTTTTTATCATTTCTTTTCGAATGATACCTCCTCAGGCTTCAAGACTATGATTGATGTTAACGCTGTGTAGCAATCTCCGGAATATGTTTCGTTCTGCGTGTTACACAACTAGACTGTGTTTGCTTCAGTCATCAAACAGTTCCGAAATTATTTTTATTTTTGCTTACATACTTTCTCATCCTAAAGTTCAATGTTTGCGTTAACCAAATGTTCCTTACTTGTATTCGTATATATTCATAGCATATGGCATAGTTTCTGAAAGACTGGTTTCACCATAAGATCTAACCATATCCTGAAACTGGCGCCGTATATATTCTCATACTGTTTAACTGCTTTGACTTCATAACGGTCGATAAATGCATGTGTACGGAAAGGTGAGTCTTTCGAGATAACTTTGGCGGACAAAATAAAGACAGAACTCATTATTCACGGATTAATTAATCATGAAAAAACAGGCAGAACGCACAGAGATAACGCAAAGAACGTTGG
Organism: Hanleya hanleyi; assembly: GCA_036873755.1. Lineage (NCBI taxonomy): Eukaryota > Metazoa > Mollusca > Polyplacophora > Lepidopleurida > Hanleyidae > Hanleya > Hanleya hanleyi. Next base: position 16,648 of record JAVTVY010025835.1, read on the forward strand.
TTTTAGGGTGGTGCACAACGGACAAGTGACAGTGTAATCTGTGCTACTCGGGTGAACATTTTGTTCGAGGGATGTCTCAAAATGTGTATGTTGCACGTGCGGTCCATAGGGATACACAAACACGGACTGTAACAGGTGCGACGGCAAGATAAACATTGTTATTGTGACAGTTTCAGATGTGACGATTACAAGAACTAAGAGAGCACATGTAAGCGATTAGACTGCTACGCAGAAGCTCGATGTGATCACTGTGGTGAGAACTGCGGTACTGCTTGTGTCTGATTGGCTGATAATTCCAAACGAAACTTCGACATAAACACGGCTGAGCTATGGCACGATTCCATGACAGGAGATTGTGTGAACTTCAACAATGATGGAAACATTAAAACTCCCGAGCTTGAAACCGCTGGCTAACATGAGCCAGAAAACTAAGATAGTGAGTGAGAGGTAACACAGGAAAACACCATCAGTTCCTGTTGTAGAGACAGAGAGGATGGCAAGATATTGTGTTTGATGGAGCATTGTCAAGTGCCATCATGTAATTATTACTTGTAATTTAAGTTCAGTGTATTGCAGGATACATGTTTTTCGAGGCAGTGTAGATCCGGAGCAGCGCCAGGTTTCGTTTTAATGACGGTCAATTTTTCACACTCGCAAAGGATATGAAAGTAAACGAAGCCGCTCGCCGCTCTGGAATTAAGTACATTTTATAGCAGAATACATGCGTGTTCTTTCAGCATACGATCTAAACTGGAGGGAAGTCCAGCCAGCGACATTGAGGCCATGTAACTGTTTTCTCCATTGATGATTCGAACTAGAGTGTGGAGATTCGCCTTCTTCGGCCTATTTCAGGAAGAGCAGGACAGCTGTGGTGTTTATGAAATACACCTTGTGCGATATTTGAACACAACAAGGGTGACTTATGTAGGAAAAATACAACGAAAGGATCAAAGGAAATCCGAGGAGTCATTGGATACTTTTAAAATTGTGTCTACTAAAGATCCGACGCCCACGGCATACAAGAGCTCCATTTTTTTGCAAGTTCACATGTCCAGCTCGTGGAAGTGGGTACGTATGCCAAACAGATAGATGCCTTTTCCAAGGGATCAAAGCACACTCAACAACCAACAGCAACATATTGTAACACGTAAATATTGTAGCAGGAATATTGTCGTGGGATCTGCATATGGCGTATGCATAACTCGCGTAGTAGCAGTTGCTAGATTCTGTGTTAAATGTGACGATTTCAATAAACGCAACAAAACATTACTACAGAAACTTATGAACCAGGGGTATACCACCAACCGCCTCCACTCAAACTTTCTCAAATTTGGCGATACATATCGCGTGCTGATAGCAAAATACGAGCATAGTATTTCTAGTAGATCTATGACGTTACGTTTCGTAACTTGTGTCTAATTCGGCTTAACCCGGGGCTAGAGGCTGATGAATCCATCCACTTCAAGATCCGCATAGTGTTCATGTGAACAGTCTCAATCATAGGGTGACTGAGATACATCATTCTCCAGATGAGAAATTTACAACGAATATCATATGGATTAAGACTACTGATCAGCGATACAGATTTTATATTTTCGGAACATCAGTATGTCTTGCCGGCATCGTTGAAAACTGTTGGCCGCTTCTCTCTTGCAGGAAACTAGCCTATGTTTATGTAAACCCTGACTGTCCCTTTTGAATTTGGTGCTAATGTTGTTATACGGAATATGGAATAGGTCTTTGGATTATGGATGCGGATATAGTTTAATGGACGGCGGCTGAATAATGAATGATGGACCAGACGATTATAATTGTACACAGCCAAATCAATGGTGTTCGTGGTGATCGCTAAAACAAAAAAAGCGACGACTGAATAAGAACTTAAGAATTCATCACTTATCACCTGATGACTTGAGAGGGCTAATACTTCATCGCTCTGGGATATTGTTGTCTAATATCGCTCATATCGGTGCTAGTGACCGTCTAGGATTGACATATTTGTCTACATGAACATCTGCAATAAAGCGTGACTGAGATACAAACCATCGCATGGATCATTACTGATCCATGTGGTGTTTTTAGATATGCATTTAGAATATTTGCATACATATGCGGTCATATGACTTCAGGTCAGCGTTGCAGATTTTCAAAGCGGCGTTGCGTTTAATCAACAATGAATGGTTTTCGGTTAGAACCATCGTCTTATTCCATCATCGTAGTCCACGATGACCATCGCCATTTATTGGTGAAGCGGCCTGAATCTACACTCATTCCTTCTCACCATTATAGGGTGATGATCATCACCATTATAGGGTGATGATCATCATCATTTATTGGTGATGATCAGGCCCGCTAATATATGGCGATGGCCTGAATCTACACTCATTGCTTCTCACCACTGTAGGGTGATGATCACCATCATTTATTGGTGATGATCCGGCCCGCTAATATATGGCGATGGCCTGAATCTACACTCATTGCTTCTCACCATTGTAGGGTGATGATCATCATCATTTATTGGTGATGATCAGGCCCGCTGATATACGGCGATGGCCTGAATCTACACTCATTGCTTCTCACCATTATATGGTGATGACCATCATCGTTTATTGGTGGTGATCATGCCCGCTAATATATGGCGATGGCCTGAATCTACACTCATTGGTCTTCTCTATTTATTGGCGATGTCCAGTGCCCATCGTCAAGGGAATGGCGATGAACTGACACGGTCACTAATGATCTCAAACCCTGATGACGTATACACTTATCCAGAAATCTAACATCTAGATCTTATGTAACAGGAAACCAATTAAATGTTCATTGTCAACGCAAAGTACGTGTGCCACAAGGCGTGAACTCCATTATGTAACCCGATACATCAAAATAAAGCTTGTTCTTCCGACTGTGCCAGCTCAGGGACCCCGCGCTGGCAATTAAGTTGATGTCATGTTACATGAGGTAGGTGACAGGCTAAGTGAATTGTACAAAGATCCCCACCAGATATTTAATTGGCATGGATGTTGAAGGCCTGCGCTGCATCAAGGGATAGAAGTGGGATTTTATTGTAACGGATATAGGGGACGTACCTCGTCAGGTTTCAGGACAATTGTAGGTAAACAAACGAAGCCTTTCACCGCTCTGATATTAAGTTTGTTGGCTAAGTGGATACATGTTCACTGAGAACAGAGTAGATCCAGAGCGGCGCGCCACCCAGTTTTAACGGCAACAGCTGCGTGCAGAATGATAACCAACATGCTGTTTTGCATTGGTTCATTTTTGCCAAGAAAATGTTTACATCTAGATAGTATCAATACCTACCTGCAAGCGTTTGCACCATCTGAAACTCTTCCAAGATTCCGATACTCCGAAATACAGGAAGCGGTCGAACAGGCGAGATCTGTGATGGAGTAGGAAGATCATATTATATTAGCGGGGCCTATTTCCTGGGATTACACTATTCTATACATGCGAAAACAAATATGTCGGAATGAAAAGTTAATTTTCGTGAAGCACAAAAGCCGTTTTTCATTCATGTAAACAGAACCAAATTTGAAAAGAATCTGTTGAATCGTGCTGCGTATAATGTTGTATATTAAGGTGCAGCATGTGGTGCCAGCTATAGGAGCATTTGGATGAAAAAATTCAATCTAATGCAACATCTTGTTTGTCGAGTTTGAAAAGAGTCGACTGAAGACGAAACATAATCCAAACCGAAATCCTGTGGCCAGGTTCATGCATCCACACGGCAAATTTGAAAGCAATCTTCTAAGTTTGTCTGGAAACAAATTTTGGCTGCCATATGTAGCCACGTATGTAGACGAAACACATACCGAAGTGTCATTTTGTGGCAGGGTAATTAAAAACCAATATTCGAAAGAGTATGTTGAGTCGCTCTAACTCATAGTCATCTAAGGTGGCGCGAATGTAACGGAAATGCAATCCGAAATTACATCTTGTGACAAAATATTCACGCACAAAATTAAAAAAGGGACTATTGAGTCGTTTTAACTTTATTGTCTGGAAACGAAATTTAAAGTTTGCTGCCAGGTGGCGCCAACTATCTGCCAATGTTGGCAAAATGCAATTCAAGGCGATATTTCGTGGCACAGTATATCCTCATACAAAACGAGGAACTTGTAGAGTCGTTCTCATTTAATGTCCGAAAAAGAAAATTCAATATAGTGATACCTATAAGTGTATGTAGATTACACTCAATGTAACATCTTGGAGTTATTTTATATTATAAACAAATCGTGTAGTTTATCTGAAACTACCTACACTTCTGGATCATTTCAGGTGCGTACAAATTGTTTAGTGTCAATAATTTGACGTACATTGCACAATTTGCCTGTACATTTTCAAATGATTTAACAAGAATGGCGTTACAGGGATCCTGTCGTTTTATTTTTCTCAAATCGTGCACTATATCCTTAAAGACACGGACGCATACAAAACCATACGACACCAAGTGCCACACAAATGTTCGGCCGTGGATGGTCCACGTATGCATTACACGAAGGTGAAGTAACACACAAGTTTATTTCATCACATGTTTCTCCCAGTGTTCTATCAAATGTAGTAGATACAAAGAAAATGACGAATAGGTTTAACTGATATAGCTTCTGATGCATGGTATATATCAGGACCATATGATGATAGCCCCGTGGGCTTACGGGGATTGACCTGGGATGTCGTTGTGCACATCTCAGGTTATGGCAAGAATAGACCTCAGCTCCTCAGAGAGCTTGTCGTAAGAGTCGACTAACTGAGACACCCGTTGGGTTCCCGGGTGTGAAAAGACTTCCCGTCGTGATAAGACTGAAATATAGTTGAAATCGACGTTAAATCATATTTACTCACTCACTCACCCATATGATGATAAGGGTCTGCTTTTAATGAAGGGTGACTGTATCCAAATTAATCTGCACCCACTGTGTTCGTATAGTTCACAGGATAAAGCATAATGAAATAGAGCAGAAGAACATGGCCTTTGAATAAGCGATTTTTTCAAAAGAAATTTGCTATCTAGTTGTCTGGACAGTTTCAGATGTGTATATATTAGGGAACAATAGTATAAATAACATTTAGATGTATATCGAGGTTGACACAAATATGTAGACTCTTTAACCGTGATCTGTATCTGTAAAATAGAAAGACGATGCGAATAAATCTACCAAACTGTTTTCGTCAATTTAATTCTGAACGTACACATGGTCTCTTTTTTCGTAATCCATTACAGCAGTCCCAGACAATTAGGAAAATATGCTGCCGTTGTACTTCTACATTATACGATTTTAGGTAAGATATAACACCAGCATTAGAATTGTAGGTTAAAAGTATGGCGTCACCAGGATTATTTTTCAATAATCTGGAATTGTGATTGGTCTACTCTGATCATTTCTTAACCATACCTCAATATTATGGAATTTATGTTGGAATTCCTTGAAAAATGCCTGTATTTTCATAGAAAAAAGCACACAACTTTTAATAAGTTAAAATAACATTTTCTTCAAAATACCTCGGTAGGATTTTATAACAATGCTAAATTGGTAAACCTAATGCAAATTGGAGGTCATTAGGCTTCGCTTTCAGATAGTAGGATGCCAGCATGGTAAACCGTGTAGCACAAATAACCCTGTTTTCACCAAGTGAGTCTGCCAGCGTTTCTTCGTCAAGGCTTGATTGCCGTCAAATCTGGAGAACACTATCTAATTACAAAATTCTTTCACACATTTTTCTTTTTCTGTTCACTTTCATTCAAATCCCCATTTCGGAGATGCACAGAAATCTACGCAATAAACGTAACATCGGATTCTTTTGGCACCACATTCGCGTGTAAATGTATTCTAAGTGATGTATAATCACCTTATAATATAAACGAGTTAAACTCAATCCAAAGTATGGTTTTATCATATAATCATATTTTTGTCCTGTAGTTTATACTATTTAACCGATGTTCTGGCTATTAAAAATACTTTCACCAACAATATTGCCCAAGGTTTCTCCTAAGCTAACGCACACATGATAAATTATGCACAGAAAACCCACCACGCCTATTAGGCATCCCTTATGTGTTTGTCAGTTTCTTCTTTCTTCCGTTTCTTCTTTTTCCCACCTTTCTTTTTAGTCAGGTGACTTTTGAATACCTTTGTCAATCAGTTTGGAATTGTGGTGCATATTGCTCATGACAAGGGAAGACTATTGTTTTGCAGCTCTGTCCGAAACTGGAAACTGACTATTGTTTTGCAGCTCTGTCCGAAACTGGAAACTGTTTTTTTATCTACAATTTCCCTTATATGCAAATTATCCTATTGGTCAATCTTTTCCGTCGGGTAACTTCCGAATGTCTTCGTCAGTCAACTTCAAATTTGTTGTGCGTATTGCTCCTATCTAGGGTAAGACTCCTATAGTTTTTTCAAATCTATCAGAAACTGGATACTTGTTTTCTACAATTTCTCTTATATGCAAATTTTCCATCTGAAGCTAAGGAAAGTGGTATTCTCTATTTGGGTCCATTTTCCATATTCTCATTTACATAGATAGCACATCAGTGATTCAGCCATGACTCAGAAAGACAACTGTTGGGGGGAGGGGGGTGTCAAAATAGTGTCTGTCTATTGGCTCAATGTATGGTCTCTGAAGCCATTTGCATCTAAAGTACATTCAGTGCCTGGTTTACAGTCATGCCATTCAGTCTTGTACATTAAGGCAATTTTAGGACCTGGAACATAATTAATTTCACAGAGACAGCGGTCTTGTTGATTTTAAACCCACTGACATAGATATATTATTTCAAGAATATCTCAGTGCCATCTCCAGGAGTTATAGATAATAAGATAATGTTATTTTTTTTGTGTCGATCCACCAAAAGTGACGCCACCTGGGGGCAAAATTTTAATTGCATTTCCAGATAATAATTCCTGAAAAAGCAAACAGATTTTTTCCACAGTTGGTAAGTCGGTCGATTACCTCAAAATTTAGCTTGGGATTGTTTTCGTGCCGATCCGCCTCTATTAAAGTGGCGCCACCTGGGAGTCAATTTAAAATTGCATTCCCAGACAATAACTTTTGAAAACCTGAAGGGTTGTTTCAAAATTTAGTGTGTGGGTACCTTGCCTCAGCCTCTGGCTTGAGCTTGTATTTCGTGCCAATTCGTGTATAGGTGGCGCCAACTGGTTGTTAAATTAAAATATTGTTTCCAGACGATAACTTTTGAAAACCTTGGCCGATTCTTTCCAGGTCTGGTATGGGGGCACCATACCTTGCCTCAATATTGTGCTTGGCATTATTTTTCATACTGATCCCCATATATGCGACGCCATGCACCTGGGGCCCAATATGCCGATAACTTGAAACCTTGAATGGATTTTTTCCAACTTTATATCGGTAGCTTGCCTGAAGATCTCTCTAAGGATTGTCGTTCATGCCGATCTGTTTATGGGTGGCGTTACATGTGGGCCAAGTTATTTTTTGGTTAAACGGAACAGATTCAATTCTCTATTTCCAATCTCGGGATTGTTTTCCATGCCAATCCGGCCATAGGTGACGACACCTGTGGGCCAAGTAAAATTGCGTTTCTGAACAAGACCTCAACGGATTCTTTCCATATCATTGACATATGGGTGCCGTCTCTTAAGTTTTCGTGAAAATTCGCCTATAGGTTGTGCCAGTCGGAGTCCAGGTAGAAGTTGAGTTGAAAACCCGAACGAATCATTTTCAAATTTGGTATGTAGGGACGTTCCCTCAAGCTAGGGAGCTTTCCCATTTATCGTTCGTGGATCCATGCATTAAACCATTTCGTTTAAACCATGCCACGAACGATGGGTGTATCGTTGATTCATTTTTAAAAAACAAATAACATTGAAAAAACGAATGAAGAAAGAACATTGCGTTCGTTTGATGGTTTTCTTTAGTTTCCAAGGCTGTGACTTGCTGGGGATAAAAAACGATCGAAAGTAGTTCCGCCTGAGTGACGTCACGCTAAGACACGCCCACACACTGCTTGACTGACGGTAACCCATAGTTGTAGACCGGTACACCGTCCATGACAGGCCTACCGGTATATCCCCGGAACTATACCCGATACCGTATTAAAACGGTATTTTTCTGACGAGGATTAATAAATATAATATATTATGGACTTTTCAGTGTTGTAACCCAAACATTGGGGCTGCTGATTTAACGATGAGAAGCCGCACACATGATCATTCTGTTCAAAATATAAATAAAAAAAAAGGTATGAAATGCTGAGGACAAGGATAAGACTGTTACATTGAGAGTGGCAATGGGTTAATATTTGTAGAGAATGTATTGTTATTATTGAGAATGCAGATTATATAACTAGAAAGAATAACAAAAATCTTATGATTAAACGAATCAGCGACAGTTCGACATGCGACATATCGGCACGCGACATATCGGCACAAAGTGAAGGGTACGATATTTCAACACACGACATTTCGGCACTTTTTTAACGAGCCAGATTATATTAAAAATTACGATTTTCTTATTTTTTTAACATATGTTTAACATATAAACAGATGATTTTAACAGTTACCAAGTTGTGAATTTTTTGGCTGCGTATATCTGCGACATTTCTGCTCCTTTTCCATATAAGCAGTTGGTTTTAGAAATGTTGTGAATTTGCCATAAAGCAAAAAAGCATTACATAAATATTCTATTACCAGTAAAGACCTCATCAATCAATCGCCATCAAACTTAATATGTGAAAAAAAATTGCCGAAATGTCGCAAATAATCTTGAGCAACAACGATAATCTACAGCTTGGTAACCCTTAAAACGGTTATGTTAAATATATGTTAAAAAAAAGAATGTCAAAATCTTTGGTTTTAGCTTAATTTGGTCTGACAAAAATGCGTGCCAAAATGTCATCGCTTGTCGCTTTTATTAAAGTTCGCAGCGCTTTCACAGCGACCCCGACCTTCCCCATATCACGATAGACGCCATATTGCGTATATACGCATGCGCACTTGGGTTGGCATGAAAAACATTGCGTCTACCGTAAAATGTGGGAGGTCGAAGTCGCTGTGAAAACGGCTCGTGTGCAGCTAATAAAACTTTAATAAAAGCGACAAGCATGAAGGAGAAGGAATTAACTTCCAGAAAATAACCGGTAAGGAGCATCAAATTGAAGCTGCGTGAAGTGTATCCAACGAATATCCAATGAATATCCACTGAATATTTTTGAATATTTAACCTTTGTAAACCGAACCTGTGAGATTCGAAAGTCTAATATCCAATATCAAACCCACTTCACACAGCTTTCGCTACCTAAACTGGACTACCGCTCTTTATATATCTGACAGATCGGTCACGTTGGATTGAATGGGACCATCTTCGAGAGTGAATAAACCACTTCGGGATGTGGTCGCTCCATATTTGGAAATAGTCGGAACACGAGTTTCCAAATATAGTAATTTTCGTGACAAACTATATCTACGCCAAAAGCGGAAGTACACAAAGTTATAGGACCGGCTAGTCTTAAACGCATGGAACACGACGATAGACCTGTTATAATAGGGATATAACAAGCGTTATCAATGGTAGAAATAGAATCTGTGAGTTTCCTAATATTCTAAAGTTCTGTCAATGCGGAGTTCAACTATACAGAATACTGGGACATGTTTATAATAAGATCGTACTCTTTGTCAATAGTAGAACGAAAATGGCTTTCATAATGAATCAAGCGACAGTGGAATGGTTTACAAAACACTGTGTCGTGAGAGAGATTTCCAATGCGATTATTGCGTAAAACTGATACATATACATATTTATATAGGCCGGGAGCCCTTGCGAGATAAAGGGCTTAGCATTTGCTTCCGTTCCCACCTCGAGCTGATCAATTTCTGAACCTGTTGTCTTCAAGAGTAGGGTATGTGGGTTAGCCCATGGGTGGCAGGCATAAGGTAGCTCAAGCGATTTTGCTGTGAGCGGTGGTGATACTAATTTTCCAGTAATATAGTTGGGGTACGGCAACGTATAATCGTTTGTTTATAATTGAAAGAATCAAAAAGATAGATGTTATACACCAAAATGAATCACATGCTCTCCACTACATAATAAAAATACGAAAAAGTCAGAAAAACTTTCGACGTCACAATGACGTCGTAATTACCCGTATCTGTGCTGGGGAAGAGGACAACTTGATTCCAACTAATCTGTTTGACCTATATACAGAATGAAAAAGAATTATGCACAGAAACTTTCTGACATCATACTTTATCCTACTGGGGTCATTTTAAGTCATTGTGTAGAATCATAATGGTAAAGGATCATGAGTAGCTGCAAAATGGATCTCGACAGGAGTATTGAAAAAATTACGTTTTTCTCCAGGGTTTAGCAATTCTTTATTATAAAGCACATGGAATTAATTTAGTTTTTTTTCTGGAATAATGTTTTCTGTCGCTGGAAATATTGGTAAACAATTTTTTAGAAACCTTGAAAATCAGCGTTATAATCGCCACAGCTACCTTCCAAGAAAGTGATGCCATCAGAGCCGCCAAAGTAATTTGTTTTCATTTTCTGTTAGAGCTTTCAAATATTGCATTTAGGCGACAGATCAGTCATTTTCTTAGTTTAACGGCACATTTATTGCAACTTGATTGACCGAAACTTGATTTTCTTGATTTATATTCAGAAACATTTGTAACATACATGTATCAAGCACATTGTGAATTATATGCATGGAAATCGCTATAATTGTAGAAATGCAAACTAGCCACAAAATCTAATGATAACCATCAAATTCTCTCTCAATCACGGTGGAAAGATTATTCAAGAATGATCGATGAGAAGGCACCAACAGTCTAATTTATGCAAAAGACTTGGTAAGTCAGAGGTATTATTGACCAATAATGGCTAAATGTATAACAGTAGATAGCAAAACGAATGTTCAACATCAGTAGATTTTGTGGGTCAGACAAGAGGACAGTGTAGGTGTAGGTTTTAACAAAATGTCAGCTATAATAGAACAATTTCGAAACGAAGAGCGCAAAATAGATCAGAGATGAAAAGGTCAGTTGAGTATTCAGAAAAACACGAAATGAATTGACTGTGTTCATTGTCATGTGTTATGCATGCATGTACAACTAAACATACTCTTTCTTCGTTTTGATCAGTTATCTCTATTAGGTAGATTAGAATCGCATTTCGGATGTATGAACAACCGACGATTGCCCTGTCGCGATGTATGTCATCCATATCTTCGCAGATTAATTGAATTGGCATAATTTAGTAGATACATATTATTTTGTGTCTTCCTTACCCAAACTGAAACGTCATGTATACCCGCCCCAGCTGTATGATCATTGTACCCCATACTATGTATCTCATCGAGGGTATGGTTTCTTAAGTCGGAGAACGTAATGCTATTCTGACATTATGGTGAATTGTCGAAATACTATGAGACTTTTGATGTGGAAATATTTCTATATTGCAATATGCATCAGTTTATGAGGATCAGTACTTATCAGAAACGAGTAGATACCACAGGAAATCACTCGTACGTCGGTGAGATATGCCACTTTTCAAGATATAAATGCGGGGAGGGGCGGTTATGGTGCAAGAACATTGTCATGGAGTGTATATTGTCATACGCAAATCCAAATAAAGAGTGTAAGAACAGATAAAAAGAAAACTAAGATGAGCCCATGAATTGAAGCGATATGCAAGAGCGGGGGGGGGGGGGTGTCTGGCGACTAAAAGCAACCATATGACTCTACATGAATCCTTTCCTACGTACCCTGGCTGGTCAACTGATAGGAATGAATCAAAAAGCCGATAGACTCTCGGTGCATATCATTTTGGCATTGCTTGGAAGATTATTGATGAAGGCTCACACTCTTGTAAACTGTCAAAAAACACTGCCATATTGCCTGTACCTATATTACAGCAGAAATCAACATCCAGTCAGCCATTCTGAGTTGATCTCAAAACCTGGAAAGGTGGAAAGACCCTTCTGCTTCTTACGCCTGTGAAGTAGCTGTTGCCACCATCATGTATATCTCCCGATACCGACAACGTTTATAAATATTGCTGCCATTTTGACGGGGGACCTAGCATCCTCTGGCTGCTTGTTAATATACAATGTACGGTCCATGTGCAAGTTATCAATATCTTAAAGTTCAATCTTGTCCGTCTATAAGATAAGTTATAGATACAAGATATTACTTTGCTTCATTGCCCTACTCTACTAATGAAACTTATTACAAGCACATGTATGAGGAAATCGAAAATGCAAAAATGTAGAATAAATATCATTTTCAAATAATACATCGCAAAACTCATACGGTAACATCGTCTGAGATATGTCATCCCACACGCGTTTGTAGTATGAGCACGTGCGACGCAGGTGGCCAGCCACTTTGCGCGAAACGTGCTGCAGGCATGATGCGCTCTATCAACGTTCAGCAGCTTGATGTGTCGTTGATATTTTTAATACAATACCGATTAAAGTAATGATTTAAACTATATGGCAACAACTATAATTATAATTACAATTATATTTGTAAGACCTCATTAAATATCTATGCTCGATATTGTCACATTTTGATGGAAAACGAAAGTTCAAGGTAAGAAATACCTTAATTCCGATCCACAGCATTTTCTTATGGGCGCTTGAAGCTCGAAACTTCGGAACTGGGAAACTGGAATTTCGGAACTGGGAAATAAGGAACTAGGGAACTTCGGAACTTTGAAACTTGTTTTCGGCTGTCCCACAATCCTTGGTCGAACGATCAGAATGAGTTATAACGTCCCTGAGGTTTGATTGTATGGCATGTACCGTCAGAATGACATGTTTTAAAAGGTAGTCAGTATGTGATTTCCAATATTCGGTTTCTTGATAAGCTAGTTATGCTTTAATAAATCGATTGTTTTTTTCTTCAGAAAAAGTCTTCCATTTAGATTGCTGCTAACTTCTATCCTTTCATCCCCATCAGGTTCAAACTTTTACAATCCATCTTGGACATATATAGTACGGTTCTTACAACAGCGTGAAATTTCAACATAAGCATATTAACTTTAGAATGACAAAAGATTTCGAATGTGTATTCCATCGCAATAAAGAATTTGTTCGGCAATGTTCTGCTCTTATCCATTACAATGGATTTCTTGGCGAGAGGTACGAGGGATTGTCCCTTAACTCAGCTGGAGAGCTAGTCTGGTCGAGGAGATACGGAAGGGGAAACAACTGTGTCGATGATCTCGCTTAACCCCGGCCGATCAGATGGTCTTCAACTACTGAACTGCGTCTTTCTTGAATCACTCAGCCCTCAACTATGCGAATTCGAAGAGCCTATACCATAATAAAGCATCGTACCACATAAAGCATACCTGTGTTTGTTCAAAACGGCTGAAATTAGGCGACTTCATGTAGTCCACACACCAGCACGCCGCTCTTACTGGCGTAGATCGAACCATTCAGTTGCAATTAAACTATTGTATGATGACTTTCAAACTTAGGTTATATCCCAAAAATATTAGCAGGCCATGGTCTAATTGTGTGTTATGTATGTTACCTGTGTTTATGACCAAATGGACAAATTTCAAATATATTACGCATACAAGCACGAACATCACGAAGACATTGGCGGTGATTTTCCAAACACCACTGGCTGATCTAATGGCTTGTTCTTTGCAAAACTGTTGAATATGATAAAGACTGATTATTATCGGCAATATACATTAGTTTAATCTATTTTCGGGCAAGAAAAATATCAAATCTGGAATGAAAAAGACCAAGACCACATATTTCTTCATGGGCGCCATTTTGAATTTACCCATGATCTTCATCCCCAAAGATTACGCAAATTATCTTAAAATGATGTTCAGATTAAATTCTTTGATTGTGACTGTTCATATGATCATCATGAGGATATTGAAATACATAGGTTCATACGGCCCCTAGCCCCGGGTTAAGCGGATTTAGACACAATTTACGAAACGTAACGCCATAGATCTTGCACGCTACATTCGTATTTCTCTAACAGCATGCTGTATGCATCCCTAAATTTGAGAAACTATGAGTCTTAGCGCTTGGTGGTATAGCCCTGTTTTATAAATTTCTGCAATAATGTGTGGTGACTTTGATTGAAATCGCCACATTTAACAAAGGATCTAGCAAATGCTACTAGGCGAGAGATATATACGCCATATGCAGGTTCCACTGGAATATTGCTGTCCAGAAAGAGATAGTTGACATAGTCGAAATTATAATCATCTCTTTTGACGTAAAATCGACGAGAGAGAAGACCCGCTTCATTTTTACAGAGATATATGTCTAAATTGGATGTGTTATTTGGGCTATCTGTAGTTTCCTTCAAATCCAATGAAGTTGGGGATATCCTTCACTGCATCATTTGTATAGTAATTATCCACAGCGAGAAGATCTCGATTTTTGAACGCGTCTGCAGATAGTCGTATTCATACGAGAACAGATACATGTCAGCCAAAATGTGTACACAATTAGTACCCATAGGAATGCCTATATGCTGTTCATCGATTGTTTCGCCAAAATTCAAGCAACTCTATAAACAAAGAAACATCCCAGTAATGATATCTCTTGTATGTAGTACGACTGAAAAACACACACACAAAGTCGTGGACGAAATCCAGCATATGGAGTTTCGCCAACACCATGCCCCCGATCGGAAGAGGGGGTTGTACGTGATGATCTTTTTGGCAGAGGTGACTCAGCAGGTGGTGTCGCCACTGAGACCCGGGTGACGGAACAGGCTCCTGATTGGTCCTGTTTTCATAGCCGCAGTCGCATAGAAGCCTTCATCGTCTCACCGATTATGGTTTTGTTGGAATAGGCGGTCCTCGAAACAGACATCGGGTGTAAATTCCATCAGTGTGTATGTCCAGGTGACGAGACCGTGTGTGAGGTACCAGCGCAGCGCGGGTGCAAAGCGATATCTTTTCGCCGTGCATACTGCCGATCAACATGCGCAAGGGCTGTGTTAGCGCTGCTGCTCCTTGACGTACACCCGCATGATTCGATAGTCCTCACTTCTTCGGCGAGCATATCACCACTGAGTACAGTACAGACCTTGGAAAGCAGCTCTATGTGTTAGCCCGAGACACACCCGGTTACAATTTTCAGCTCTTCTGGTTCCAACTAATTTTTCTCTAATTACGCTGGATTTTCCACCGACACAAGGATGACGTGTGGGACTTGGCCTTGACGTGTCCAGACACGACCGCTATCCTAATGACGTATCGGAAGATTAGACCTGCTCAGAAACGTCCGACGGACGTCGCGGGAAAGCCCATGATGAAGGCTAATGTGTATATAATATTTTAATAATAAAGGGCATTATCCCTATTGAGGTCGGCATGTATACCGTGTATCCCCCCAACTCATTCATCGCCGTACACACAATCCGGTGACGTATCGGACTATCAGGAATAATGTTTAGGCATGTATGCTTACCACTAGTAGTCTACCTTGCCTTAACCCTATCTGGCCTGAGCGATTTGGGGTGTATCGCAGCCTGGCGGGGGGGCGCAAAGTGCCCCCCTATATATTTTCTCTACCACTAAGGCTAGAGCGCTGAAACTTACCACACAGTATCTTTGGTTCAAGCTCTATCGGGAAATGTAAACAAATCCAAGATGGCCGCCATGATGACGTCACAGTGACGTAATCTTCTCGGAAGCCATTTTTGGCCTTTTTGGGGTCGATTTTTCAAAATTTTCATTTTTCCGATTTTTCTTTCGAAAAAAATCAAATAAAATGTAGAATAATTAGTTTTGTATAAATAATATACTTTCAAGGCCTTTTAGGCAAGCAAATGTGACGAAATGAAGCGAAAAGATTGAAAAACACGATTTTCGCGGATACCACATGGCCACCATTTTGAATTTACCCATGATCCTCTGCCCGGGGTATATGAAAATAGGCTCAAAATGACCCCAATAAGATAAGCTTAAAAGTCACCAAACCTCCTCGGTTTTGTCGTTTCGGAGCAGCAGAGAAAAGTTCACTAGGGGGGGGGCACTTTCCGCCCCCCCCCCCCAGGCCAGGTAGGGTTAAGGGGTCACGTCCAATCGATTGAGGCGAGTTCCCGATAAACGAGTAAAACCGATAAATATCTCGTCTCGAAGGGTCTCGGTTTATCTCTATCGATTGTTGTCCCGGTTTGGTCCCGGATTTCTCTCGAAGCGCAAGACCATCTCGATCCTCCGCGAAATAACTTGACATGCTTCGAGAATGGAATCGAGATGCCATCAAATGATAGTTTGAATCATTCGGAAGGCTTGTGATCGGTGTATATATAGCCTGTGGCAGCGAGATTAATCTCGGCGAATACCGTTGCATTTAAGTGAATTAGACTGAACATGAATCATTTAATATTATTTTGTTATTTCGTCTACAGATCTGTGGTCGCATACTTGCTCAGACAGCGCAATTTCTCTAAACGGTATAAATGTAAAGAAAGAAACATCGTCAGTTCTGGCTCATTATTTTTCAGTTATTTTGAACCTGTTTTTTTTAGAATTTGAATCACGTTATAAGATACGTCCAGGAACTACGAATTGAAATAAATTATGCAAGTCTAGAATAAAATTCCATATGTTTCTCTGAAAGTTGATCAGAATGGGATATCGTATCGTATCGTATCGTATCGTTCGTAAATTCCTCCTTTACATAGGAGCACCTCCTTGCGGAGTACATATTTATTATTATACAATCAATTGGAACCACTCAACATTTATTATAGCTCGACTATCGTGCTGTGAAGTGAACATTTATTATACAATTCTACAATTGGACGAACTACCATCCTGAAAGTGCTGTGATAGTCTAACCATGTGAGCTTCCTAGCGGTGTATGCGATGTACTACTGTGAGTGAATTTCTATAGCGGCCACTGAAAGACACCCAGGTACTTTATTCCCCAAGTGCCTCCGCTGGCGAAGGTCTAGCGTAGAAACTAGTTCCACCATCAGTCCATTTTACCCTGGACACTGAATCAGCCCAGCGCCTTGTGAAGCGGTCACTGGCGAGGCGCGAACCCACACCAGCTGTGGCACTCCGGGTCAGAGTCAAACACGCTAACCACTCGGCCACGACACGCTCACAATATCTTTATTGTCAGAGATTTTCACCGTATTCAGAAATAGAGAGACTACGAAGATCACAGGAGCGTCTGGTAATTCAATGAAAACCGGAGAATATGAACATAAAGGCTCGATCGAAGTTTTCAGACAAACAAAACGTGGTATCGCTTATAGTTAAATGTATGTAAGCGTTGGTTTTAAGCCTGATTGCTCTCTGAATTGGGCGGTAATTACTTCCATTATTTGGTTAATTTCCCGGACACATGAAATCAGAAATAAATAATAGAACGTGGGTATATTATTAAGCCTCCGCCAACAGTGCTGTTTCAGTTTTTTTATTCAAGTAAATTAACCTCTCTCCCTTCTTGTTTCAAGCCGACGGGTTTTCACCGACCCACTGTAGCGTGAATTATCAACACCTCTACTTCCGATTGCCAGTATTTCCGCTAACCACTTCCGGACAAGCTTACGTCAGAAATAAACGTTGTTGATATAATCTCTTTATTTGAATTATATAACAAGGCAGTAATTCTAAAAAAAAAATGGAATCTGCAATGAATACTACCACATTCTAAACCAAATTACACACCTAGGTAACACACCGGTCAAACTCTTAACATAGCTTTCATTTTTCAATTGAAACGATGCATGTTTGGTCATAGAGCAATAATTAATGCATGCTTCCATACCATTATTATTCAGATCAAATCCAGTTAATTTACCATTTATCATTTGTCATTTATTCCGCAACGGATACTAGTCAGATAAACTATCAATTATCGATGTGAGAGAAGTTCACTAAATTATATATTTATACTTTATATATAGATAATTACAAGTTTTCGTTTAATTGAATTCGCGAAACATCAGGATATAGATATATCGATTAAACGATGGATAACATTGAAAACATCTTTAAAAAATCCGTTTTCTGGATTATATTTTGGCCGCGATATACATAGGCGGTACAAATATGATACTAGCGCAAAACTCTAATCGCCTGAGAAGATAAGAGACAAATTAACGGCAACAAGACACGGACATAGTGAAACCGGGACCCCCTTCAAGATTACCGATCAATTTCGTAGCCATCTCGAAAACCGGGACGTTTCGATCGAGATAGAACCGGGAGCAAACCGTGAGACGTCGTCAGGGGTCCCGGTTCTGCCCTCCCGGTTTCAGCCGAGAAATTTCTCGATCCATCTCGAAGGCATCGGAAAAGTGCCTCGATTAATTGGACGTGACCCCTAAAGCAACCGACACTAACATTTGGGACCACTTGATCCATGATTTGGAATCTGCAATGACGTTAGACCTTTTCTGCCCTTCTTTCGCACTGATTGACCATGATTTCAAGCGTCAGGCAATAATGTGCCCAAACTGAATGACGTCACAGGTAATTCCTCAGACATGCTCCGACTTTTTCCAGCACGCTCAGACGGAAGTCGCTTATTCGGAAGCTGCACAACCGGCAGCGCAACTAAGATCGACTACGCATGCACAAACCGAGGTAGGTAGTCCACTGGAAGTCTGCACTGCCTATACCTAGTCGAACTTATTGTGCTTCTTCTGCTACTCCGAGCTTGATTGAAAAGATTCGTTTTCGTCGTTTTTCTTCCATGATTTTTACCTTTTCCTGTATTAAAGCGCCAAAACATTTTTATACCAAGTCAAACAATTATTTCGAATTCAGAAATCATTCTTCATTTGAGAGTAAAATACCAGAAGCAGGAAACTTTCTTTTTGCAATATGACGTCACCAGCGCAGGTGATTTAATACAGCTTGACCCGAATGTGTACCATTCTGTAATGCTGTATCTACAACATCATAGAATGGCACTTTCAAAATTGTATAGAGAAAGTCTTCAATAAAATCACCTCCCGACCCATCTAACTTTAAGTGAATGGAAACGGCGCTTGGCGCATTGATCCTGTTGGTGTGCGCGTCTTGCACCACGTCAGTGGATTGTAGCATATGAACATCTCAAGATGTGGATGATGGCTGGTGTAATAATGCTCGCTGCTTCTCGAACGAGCTTGCGGAAGAAATGCGTCTTGCCTGAACCCCTCGCCCCCGCAATGAGGCATGTGGAGGATGTTGTCACTGGGGGTTCATGGAGTTGTATCCGCTGACGTTCCAGCATGCTGTGCCGAACTTGATAAGCGCCGGTAAGCGATGTTGTAGTCGTCAGCGCACTGGTATGTGCATTCGCCGTGAATGGAAGTTAACCGTTGGCTTTCGGGCGTAGTGGGCACTTTACTGTTTGGTCTGGGACTCGATGACCAGGCATGTACCCTTGTCCTTGTTGGTGGTTTGGCCGTCACTTGAGTCCGAGTGACCCGTTCATGGGCTTCAACGTCGCTAACCTTGGTGTGGTCTCTGGACAAGTCTGACTCAAACTCATGGACGGTAGCTGCAAACTGAGTTGGTTGAATAGAGAGATCAGGTACGCCAACTCGTAAAACACACCCCATACAAGACGCCCAAGAGAGTCAGGAGTGTCACCTGAAAGCCCACTTGTCATTTGCGCGTTTTGAGAAATGCTGTGTTCAGAGGCAATCCTGCTTTGTCTACAAAACTGTGTCCATGGTCGTGCGTAGAATGATCGCCAACGGTGTGGTCCCTGGCTTTATGGCCGTTTCACCTGGTTTACCTTGACCCAGGAATTGAACAAACTGGGATCTTTTATGAGGTACACCCTCTTGCTCCGACGTCGTTCGGTATTCAGTATTCGTTCCACGGTTGAGTAGGGCTGTAACACGTCGTAAATCGTCCCTTTCAGTGGTCTTCCAGTGCATTCACCCTCGAGTAACGGGGTACGCGGTGTTCATCGCTGAAGTTGGTGAGGTAACTCTTCTCGAAATTGTCCTTGACTTACTGATCCGCATCGTGTCTGCGATCATGAAAGCATCCTTCGGCCGTGGACGTGGTTGAATGCGGTACAAGCAACGATGGACTGCTAAACATGTTGTGATTCCCACCGTAACAATAGAACGTGTTCGATGAGTGGGTGACCGTGACATCACCGGACAAATCAAGTTTGAAGTCCGTTTGTCTTCCTGAGGTAACCACCAATCACGTTCACCTCCATACCGGCTCCGTAGTTTAGGTTTACATTAGGATTCCCAATCTGGGATGAAGAGGGCCATGTATTCCAAATCGGTATCCATCTCCATCAACTACTGGTTCGAGGGATCGAAAAACGGTAACACACACATCAGATATTTCGCATACGGAGTTTCGCAAACACCATCCACTCGATCAGAAGAGGAAGATTGTACGTGATGAGATTTTGGCAGATGTGACTTCGAAGGTTGTTTCGTCACTGAGCTCCACGTGACGAAACAGGGACGAGTTTGGTGGGGCAAATGTGAATGTCGACGTTGCAGTCCTGCTTGGTCTTTGTTTTGTCATAGTCGCTGTTGCGTAGCAATTTCATCGTTTCATCGATTATGATTCTCCCTGGCGACGTGCGGTACCCACGGCGTCATCAAATCCCTCGAAACAGACATTGAGTGTAAATTTAAGAAATAATGTTTTCATAGGCGTGCTCAATGGTTAATTTACGCACGGGTAGTGTGGGAAAGTCCGCGCCTAAATTGTTTTGAACTTTTCCACACTAACCGTGCGTAAAATAACCACTGAGCACGCCTATGAAAACATTATTTCTATTCTATTGCACTACTCAAATTGATTATCAACAAAGATTATAATGAAAGGTTGAAGACATATTTTGAACTTTGGCAACCTTTCTCTCCTTTCTTGAAAGAAACTCGTCCACTGATGCTCCCGTCTCGGTTGGCATCGTGCCAGTGTCAGTGGACCATTTTATGTGGTCTCTCAAATGGGGCCTGATACTGTCAGCTGTGTGGAAATTACATGGATATGTCTATTTGTGTCGCTTTGTTAATCAATTTCATTTGGAAACAACAGTTAAACTTCAGAAAGAAATTTCGTCTTGTAATTAATTTGCTTATTTTATTCAATTGTTACTTGTATGAAAGCAGACGTCCCTTCTCTCATCCGACTTGTGAAATGAAATCTCCCAAATGAACACATACACGCGTGTTGATTTCACATAACCGTGCTAAAACTTGTAATAAATGCACGCTTAGCTCGACGTTATCGACACAAGTGTTATGGAATCCATCATTTTGTAGATTCAGGTGACGAGACCGTCTGTGATGTACCAGAACATTGAGGGGTGGTAAGCGGAAACTTTTCTTCGTGCATACTGCTGATCAACATGCGCAAAAGCTCTGGTAAAACTGGTACTCCGCGACGTACGCCCGCTTGTTATCCCCCGATAACCTCTCGGCCAACCTTGGTATTTTTCTTAAATGTCGTGGTGAGTATGGAACGGTGATCTATCGGACGACCATGGGCGTTGAGAAATTCGTGCAACTCGGGCTGACTGCGTTGCATTCGATGAAACTCACACTCCCGTAGCTCAACATAGGCATTGCCCAATCCCTGGTTATATTGACGGTTCTGTCCCCTCTCCCCCCGCTTCCATAAATACACCTAGGTTATCTTGGCTTATGCCACAATTCAAGAGTGAAGTTTCACGTAATTAATGATGGCATCTGTTAAACTAAGTTATCGCTCCACTGGATTTTCCACCGACGGAGAGGTGACGTTTGGGACTTCCCACGGAATTTCTCTTGACCTGTCCAGACTCGACCCCCATCCTTATGACGTATCAGAAGTTTCCAGAACAATATTAGACCTGCCCGGAAAAGCCCCAAACACGCGGGAAAGCACCAAACACGCTCAGATTCGAACGTTTACATTTTGCAAAGAAATTTATACCCTGGTAAAGGCTATATGTGTACACCCTAGTTTAATGGTAAAGTGCATTGTCCTTGTTGAAGTCGGTCGGTATGCAGGCGCTTTCAAAAACCGATCCATTCAAAGCCCGTTCCTTCTCATTCACCAAACGCTATATAGGCGATCTTCTCGCTGTGGATAATCGCTATATAAATGACGCAGTGAAGGATATATATCCATCTTCACTGGATTTGAAGGAAACTACAGATAACCCTACAGGCACATCATATTTAGACCTATATCTCTATAAAAATGAAGCGGGCCTTCTCTCTCGTCGACTGTATGACAAAAGAGATGATTACAATTTCGACATCGTAAACTATCCCTTTCTGGACAGTGATATTCCAGTGGGACCTGCATATGGCGTATACATATCACGCCTAGTAGCATTTGCTAGATCCTGTGTTAAATGTGACGATTTTAATCAACGTCACAAAACATTGTTGCAGCTTATAAAACAGGGCAACACCACCAAGCGCCTCCACTCAACGTTTCTCAAATTTGGCGATACATGTCGCATGCTGATAGCAAAATACGAGCGTAGCGTGCAAGATCTATGACGCTACGTTTCGTAACTTGTGTCTAATTCCGCTTAACCCGGGGCTAGGGGCCGTATGAACCCATGTACTTCAAGATCCTCATGGTACTCATATGAACAGTCACAATCAAAGCATGACTGAGATACATCATTCTTTAGATGACGACTTTACATCGAATATTATGGATTAAGAATACTGATCAGCGATACGGATTTGATATTTTTGGAACATCATGATGTCTTGCCGGCATCATTGAAAACTGTTGACCGCTTCTCTCTTGCAGGAAACAAGCCTATGTTCATGTATACTATGATTGTCTTTTTGAAGTTGGTGCTAATACTGTTATATGGAATATGGAATAGGTCTTTGGAGTATGGACGCGGATATTCTCTAATGGACGACGGCAGAATTGTGAATGACGGACCAGACGCTTGTAATTCTTGGATATTATAATTATTCCTGTTGCTAAAGAGCTATAACTTTTCTCCCCTGCATGTGATGTATTCGCCTACCGAAACAAGTTAACGGGGTTTGAAATAATAATGATAATTTTGGGGTTATTTTATTTTCTCATTTTTACTTGGACCAAATGAAGTGGTAAATCCTGTTATGTTTCAAGAGTGAAGTTTCACGTAATTAATGATGGCATCTGTTAAACTAAGTTATCGCTCCACTGGATTTCCAACCGACGGAGAGGTGACGTTTGAGACTTCCCACGGAATTTCTCTTGACCTGTCCAGACTCGATCCCCATCCTTATGACGTATCAGAAGTTTCCAGAACAATATTAGACCTGCCCGGAAAAGCCCCAAACACGCGGGAAAGCACCAAACACGCTCAGATTCGAACGTTTACATTTTGCAAAGAAATTTATACCCTGGTAAAGGCTATATGTGTACACCCTAGTTTAATGGTAAAGTGCATTGTCCTTGTTGAAGTCGGTCGGTATGCAGGCGCTTTCAAAAACCGATCCATTCAAAGCCCGTTCCTTCTCATTCACCAAACGCTATATAGGCGATCTTCTCGCTGTGGATAATCGCTATATAAATGACGCAGTGAAGGATATATATCCATCTTCACTGGATTTGAAGGAAACTACAGACAGCCCTACAGGCACATCATATTTAGATCTATATCTCTATAAAAATTAAGCGGGCATTCTCTCTCGTCGACTTGATGACAAAAGAGATGATTACAATTTCGACATCGTAAACTATCCCTTTCTGGACAGTAATATTCCAGTGGGACCTGCATATGGCGTATACATATCACGCCTAGTAGCATTTGCTAGATCCTGTGTTAAATGTGACGATTTTAATCAACGTCACAAAACATTGTTGCAGCTTATAAAACAGGGCAACACCACCAAGCGCCTCCACTCAACGTTTCTCAAATTTGGCGATACATGTCGCATGCTGATAGCAAAATACGAGCGTAGCGTGCAAGATCTATGACGCTACGTTTCGTAACTTGTGTCTAATTCCGCTTAACCCGGGGCTAGGGGCCGTATGAACCCATGTACTTCAAGATCCTCATGGTACTCATATGAACAGTCACAATCAAAGCGTGACTGAGATACATCATTCTTTAGATGACGACTTTACAACGAATATTATGGATTAAGAATACTGATCAGCGATACGGATTTGATATTTTTGGAACATCATGATGTCTTGCCGGCATCATTGAAAACTGTTGACCGCTTCTCTCTTGCAGGAAACAAGCCTATGTTCATGTATACTATGATTGTCTTTTTTGAAGTTGGTGCTAATACTGTTATATGGAATATGGAATAGGTCTTTGGAGTATGGACGCGGATATTCTCTAATGGACGACGGCAGAATTATGAATGACGGACCAGACGCTTGTAATTCTTGGATATTATAATTATTCCTGTTGCTAGAGAGCTATAACTTTTCTCCCCTGCATGTGATGTATTCGCCTACCGAAACAAGTTAACGGGGTTTGAAATAATAATGATAATTTTGGGGTTATTTTATTTTCTCATTTTTACTTGGACCAAATGAAGTGGTAAATCCTGTTATGTTTCTTTGAAGAGCATAAGCGGCCGAGTAGCGACCGTACGGGAGACGTAGAGAAGCACGGTTAAGGAAATGTTTCGAGATATTGCGATATTTTCATTGATTCTCATCCTGACTACCAATCGTACTTCCTATCCGTATCTTCCCATCAAATTGTGTTCTTCAGTCATTATTGGTATGAATCTGACAAAATGGAATTTTTCGCTTAATCTACCATATGCGGTGACCAGACTTTAGTTGTCTGTCATTTTGTTATAATTGCAATTAACCTTGATGAGTGCAAATATCTTCTCCATTTGCAAATGCTACAACCTAATTACAACACATATAAAGGAAGTGGAAAGAGGTGCCGACATACTGACAGAGCCACATGACTTCACAGTATAGCCTTCCGGTTAACCTATTCTAAAGAACATACCAAGAATCTAACGATTCGTGATATGTGTTGTATCTCAGGTACGCTTTTATTGTACCTGTTCATGTGACAACTTGGATGATATGACCACACGTCCCCTAGCACCGGCATAAGCGGTATCACCCTTTATGATGAGCTAATGTTGGCCATCTTACTTGCAATCTTGTCCACCGAGTGTGTGATAACCCTGGTTGGTGAACGTGGTATCCCAGCAAATTTTATGCTTTAGTCATGCAAACGTGATGAACGGATTATGCACTCGATGGTGCCAACTGCAAATTTGTTTCATAGCTAGAGATGGCCATATAGATATCTGTATTTGACATGCGATGTTTGCTTCTTAAAATGCATAAAGATTGCCGCTTTAGAGCTTTTCTGAAGGTAGTGATGCCGCTATTGCGTTTGGGCATTATCCCATGAAAGCTGCTGCCTGCTAGGCGCTGCATAAATGCATGCCCAATGGCCTCTTGCAAAGATTGCAAAAGATAGAAATGTAGAAATTCCAATACCATCAATAACGTGTTAGGGTATTCGCATCATCTCAAAACACACATGATAGACCTACAGAGGAATCCGATGGTGGCAAGATATCCAGGAAACCAACATGGTGATTCCTTGATGATTCCACTCCCACTACCAGGCCATTGCCTCCCCTATCTCTTCTACTGTCGGAAGCCCTGGCAAACGGCTTTGCCGAACGTAAATAATTTATTGATGACGTCGCCTACTCTCTCAGCCAATCAAGTGATTTGCTTTGCTTTGATCAAAGGTCACGAGAGTCCGGCGCTTAGATCAGAATTCCACTTGCGTCATTCGCAATCTCAGCCAAACAGAAGCGCCACAAAACCACTCCACAGCTAGCTATTTAAATGAATGTCAACTCGTCCCATAGGTGTTAAGG
Source organism: Hanleya hanleyi (assembly GCA_036873755.1). Lineage (NCBI taxonomy): Eukaryota > Metazoa > Mollusca > Polyplacophora > Lepidopleurida > Hanleyidae > Hanleya > Hanleya hanleyi. The sequence continues at coordinate 42,459 of JAVTVY010025835.1, forward strand.
TAGACCATGGTATTCGCGATGATGATTCGCACCTGGATATATAATATTTTTAAGAATGAAAATGATATGTTAAGGGAACCATGCATACGTGCTAAGGGAACCATGCATACGTGGCAACGTCATCATGGGCTTCATGATCAATCGGATTGTCATTTCAGGTGTTCTTGGAATGGGCTTGAGAAAGACCGTCCACAATTGTGTGACGGAGTCATGGTTCCTGTTATTGGTCCGCCGTGGCTTTCCTTGACTTTCACAAGAGCGAGACGGAACCGTATAACTTGCCAAATTGCTGGTGCACGGTATGTAGAGCAAATTACCTGGATAAATTGCAGTAAGCCTGGGAAAGACATTCAGCTGGTGAAGTCGGTGGTACACGTAAACTATCTCAATGGACAAGCAAGTCGCTGCTTACCATTTCATATAGATTTACTAAGCATGGTTGGAACATCCCCCTTACCCTTTTCAGTATTTTTGTTGATGACATTACGAAGAAATTTGACAACAGCTATGCTCCTATTAGCCAAAAACGAGCAGTTGCAGTTGTCACATCTACTTCTCGCCGATGACCGGTTGTTATCTGGATCCCTTGCTGGCTTACAGAATGTTGCATAGATAATAACCTGATTGTTATTCCTGATAAAACTAAAATTTTAGTATTCAAACAAGGCCCACAAATGACAAAACCTACGTCGGTCTCCTGGTGAGCTCCAGATAAATCAAGTAATCCAATATCAATATTTGGGGGTCCTTTTTCGAGGACTGGACACTTCGGGCGACATAATGATCATCTCGGCAACTATGGTTTACGAGCAGCAAACTACATTTTATCACATAATATGGATGAAAGGACATCCCTACGTCAATATCGGTGGCCATTTGTACCAGACTCTTTGAGAGGGTACAAAACGAATTTCATAAAAGGCTATGCCAAATGCAAGTTAATAAATGTACTTATAAATGGGGAGTTCGTGCAGAACGCTTCGACCCGCAGATATATGACACGGCCGTTCGATCTACAAACTATTATCATTATACAAAAATAATAGAGACAGGCCTACCCATCACACCTAACAAATGTTCCTGTCTGACAAGAAAATGAAATGGTTACAAATTAAAAGTATTTCTTGAGACTAAATATTACGGGTGTTGTTAACACACATCCTTGTCCTCCGGACAATTTGATAATAGCACACAGTCTGTTCAAACAGATCACTGCTTGATCAAGTTTGACCAGTACACAATAAGAAATGACATTTATTTCCACACGAGCTCACTATGTACATGTACTAAATGGTATTATGAACAGTATTTTGCCCCACATCGTTGTTTTTTGGTCACTCTCTTTTGTACTCCTGTGGTGGTGTATCTCACAATAAACTTCTTGAATCTTCTCTTGAATGTCATCTTCATGGAGGAGCAATACAGATTTAGAAGATTCATGTTGCGGTCACACATCTGTTGTATTAACTCATCTGCTTGGTGTACCGCCTCTTTATCCTCTCCACACCTTCGTGTTTCGCCCACAATAATCGGTTTTCTCTCTCCAAGATCTTTCGAAATAGAACATGAAAAACAATCAGATTCTCTCTTTATAAGGGTAATGATTTACTCTTGGATGTCAAACTGGCCAGGGTACAGCCATGTTGTTCTTCGAAATCCATTGAAATGATGAATAGAAGCCAATCATGATTGTGCATGACACCTGAATGAGTCAGGTTAGAAATCATCTGTATACACATTTATTCATGTTATCTTAACTGCTAATGGATATATTTATTTGGGTTTTTGATCATCTGAAGAAAAAAATGTTATCCAAATTGAATGCTCATATTTGTGTCTGCAGGGATTGAACCCCATGGAGATCAGATACAAACATCAACGGTAAGTTACTACTACATTTTACCTGTAATGATATCCTTTTCTTCACGTGTCCACCAAATCTGTTAGTTGAACCAAAGTATGCCAGCCTGTGGTCGTAGTTTTTTCGCTCAACTTGTGATACTCCAATATCGTAGATGTATCGATATTTGGCCAAGAAGTGTGGTACGTGGTACACCATACCTGTAATCAAAAAGTCACATATACTGATTTCTGCGGATGTAGGGGCCAGCTAGGAAAGTGTCACTCAAACGAAGATGATACGAATGGACAAGGGGGAGAAAACTCTCTTCCATTTTTTGAGAACTGTACTATAATATGTATATTGAACAAAATTTAGTAAAACAAAATCCTGAGTTTTACCTCCCTTTGACCTGAATTCAAGCAACGATTCCTAAATCACTAATAATGAACTCACAGTGGATATAAGGGGTAACATCTTCATCGAACGTGTATTTACGGAATTCGTCGGCCCAGTTCATGGCATTTACTTTGAATGTTCCAGGTGTCATGTAATTGGGAGAGGTCGGGAGAACTCGGAGTGCTTCCATCATCACATCGAACCGGTGCCAGAGGTGTTGTAGTGCGTCAATGTCGAGACGATGTTCATTCGACTGATCTTCTTCATCGAGTTCGTAGGACACCCGGATGCGACTTCTGGGTTTCTTGAGGAACTGCGTGTGCAATACAATTAAACAGTTTTATCAGTGTTCAAAGATTGGAGGAGTGTTAACGTAACAATTTACCATCGCGGATTTCATATAATACTCTTTGATTCTCTCCCAAATGTTCTTTAAGCCTTGCAACTAGATCTTCTTTCTTCCCTTTGGTAGACATGTTCCTCAGACACAACTCATCTCTGAGTACTGCCATGCTCAGGGCCTCGGGGTGGACATACCGTCTGTCGTCGACTTCGTCTAACACGTTGGAAATCACCATCTTTTTGATGATGGCATGCAGTTCATCGCCTGTAAGCCAAATCAAATAATGCCAGTCAATATTGAGATGAGTGGAAAAAATGTTCTGCGAACTATGAAAAAAGTGAGCAGTGTTGTCAATTCTACAACCATAACATGTAGTTACCTGATGGCTGGGACCATTTCTTCACACTTCCAGAGTTGTTATCTCCTCGAACATCCCAGAAAGCAAATGGAACCCCTATCCTTTTCATTTCCAACTGCAAAAGATCTTCCTTATGCTGGTGAATGGTCCATGTCACAACCTGGGGGGAAATAGTCACAAGTTGTTCATTGGTAGTTCACGCTCTTATTATGATGTCATTTATTAGCAGAGTTTGAATGGTTTTGAGTGATAACATCTGCAGTGATGTATAACCATAAATACCATCGATATTGGACTTGTTGTATCTAAATACCTGTTCACTAGTGATATAAGCACCTAAATTTACATAATTGAAAGATAAAAAAAAGAAAATGTGAGTTACTTGAAAGGTAGATGCGGTCAACAGTTTTCATTGACACTGCCTCGTGAAAAAAGGAAAAACATCGAATCAAGTGAAGGTTTATATGAGCGCTGAACAAGCTTACCTGGTTGAATAGCTTTAGACTGACCCTTATCCGGAGGTGGAGATCATCGGGGACTATGTGATCGAAGTCAATGAATTTGCACAGGTCATCTGCAACGTAGCCTTTGTGATGTTTTTGGCCCAGGCAATTCACCCGCTCAATCTCCGAACTTTGAATGTCCCATGATTGAATTGTTCAGAAATTATCGATATGCATGATTTCTTTGGTAGACTGTATGAATTACACATCTCTGTCATGACGTTATGAGTGAGAGAACAAGCGATACCAATTCTTAATACCCACTACTACTTTGCATCACATTGTTGCAGTGTATGCAGATATTGAACTGAAATCAATATTTAAGAATATAGCGACATTAACTGGTTTGTACTTGTAGACAATTAAATGGATGAACTTACTGCTGAAGTCACATATCTACTTTTTGGTGCAGTGGCACCAGATGCAGAAGTAGTCGGAATTAGCGGCATTGATCCCTTTGAGAATGGTTAACGCTTTCCAGTCACATGTCAGTATCCTGAAATGCAAATATAGTCTTAATCCAATGGTGCACGTTCCTTACATATATACACCGTAGATACAGGAATAAACCCAAATGAACCTACTTACAATCTCAATCCGCATTTGTGAAGTTCATACATGTTTTTTCTGGTACACATTCATTTCTCTTAAAATAAGAATATCATTAAAATGCGACCAAGTCACTGTTCTTTCCAAATATTAACACTGTGCCTGTGGTTGATACTTGGATGACGTTTGTCCCCCACATCAACCTACTTATTAAGATGTGAAAAGAAATAACAAACCAATTGAATTTAACAGTCTTGTCAGCCATCGATATCCCAGTTAAAGCGGCATTCCTCATATCCCGAAAAGTCTGCTTAGAAAATCGCTCCATGTTCTGTCGATTCTCATCACCTGTGTATGGAATAAGAATAAGAAACATTCTATTTGCAATACAACCATTATAAAGACTGGGCAAATTCAAATGTTAAACAATACGTGGCAAGAGAAGACCAGTGCTATGGTGAATTGTATCACGGTAGGGATGAAGTCTTATATATGTTACTGATTGATGATAGCAGGCAAACAAGCACCTTGATTGACCGTGTTGCATATAGTCATTATGAATTTGCCAAATAAAGGGTTTTCAAAAAGTTAACAGGTTTGTCATTATTGTATCAAATTGATATGGCGTTCCCTGTGGCGTTGACTGACATGTCCTCTGTTCATGTGTAATCCCTGGAATGCGATGGATTTCCGTGTTTATGATGCGAGATACAGAACTTATTTCCTAATATAATATAAAAATGAATTACTTTCCCACATGCATACCAATATTGCAATTCTTTTATTCGAAACACACTAATTGTAAATGGATTAAATGCATACGGTCGTCTTACCCATATAAAAAAAGAGAGTGAGCTCATCTTCTGATGACATACTCAGATCATCGATATTCTCTGGCAACTTATTCCTTGGATGCAGTATCTTCACCACCCCACGGACAGAATCTTTTTTCTCTGATATTTTCGCGCCATCGCAAGAGAATCTACAATCAATGGTTACAATGTCGCCAGAAGACTGGAGCAGGGGCTGATGTTCTGGAAGATGCAAGACGTAATCTGCAACTTCTGTTAGATGCCTGTACGAGCAATCATCCTGCGCCTGTGATTGAAATATGCAAGCCACATTTAAAGCAAACATATCACTATTGAGTAAATGCATCTGTGTTTTTCCTTCTCCGACGAGTTGGCCAAATAATTATAGCCAAAAGCTAGCAGTTTAAATTTACAATTTTACCATATACATGAGCATCACTTAACTGAAACTATTCACAATATAATAATATAGATATACTGAATTAAGATCGTAATAAGGTAAATATGATATCCATACCCCATCTGCTTGTCTAATGGGAATAACCGTAGATACTCTCTTCTTTTCCACCTGGATTTGATTTTTGGAGGGAATAATATGGTTCAGCATATGAAGTTCGTGTAAGGCCTCGTCTGAAATCCTGAATTTGTCCTTGATATTAATCACTCGATGAAGTATTTCCAGGGGACATTTTGTGTATTCGGGTGGGCAGAGATTGAAATTCCTTCGCTCGGCATTATTATCACCATCTCGTGAACAAAATGAGAGCGACGTTCCATCTTGCAGGGTCAAATCGACTTTCACTCGTTTTATATCTTCATCCAAATCATCACAACATTCGGTAAACACCTTTTTGTAGCTTCTCTTTCTCCGAATGCGCTGGGCTTCTCCTAGTTGGGAATATGGCTTGGCGATTTTTCTGTTGCGTCGCTTCACCTTTGCATTCTCACAAGGACTTCTCACATTCTCATCTCCAATTCCAGCAATATTTTTCACTTCTTGAGTGTTAGTCGCATTTATATTTTCGACTAATGGGCGCCTTTTTTGTCGATTCAATTCGTCAATTAGTCTTTTGTTCTCCCGTTGAAGAGTTATTATTTCCCTGTGTTGCGCTATGCCGCTTTGTTGATGAAATAATACATCCATCCCTCGACTATATCTACAGAACGTGTTGAAATACACTAGTATGTTATTTCGCATATACCCTATCGGTTAATGAATATTTTTCAGCTTGAGTCGAATACCGCACCTCATAAATCGAACAAATACGCAGTTAAATCCTATCCAAATTAGCTATATAAAGGAGAAAAGAAGATATTAAAGCACCGCGAACTTTCCATATATACCCGGAAGCCGACTGTGAATGTTTTAATTTCCCGCCACTGCTCTTTTATCCTCGAGCCAATTTCGTATCATTTTTTCACCATCATAATAATACATGTTAGAAGCCATAGAATGACATAACAAATTACATTGTATAATGAACCAGCGAATGCTATTCATTCCACTTTCTTGTCCTTTATTCGTAACAAAAATATTTGAGCATTTTCATCGAGATATGATGTGACCCTCCCCTACGGTACGTTTCATCATAATATGGTACATGTACAGCCTTCCATAACAGCCATAGATTCTCTTTATGACATGCCTTTTTTGAGATTGAGCAAGATTATATTCTGGGTATTTATATATTTACATCGATGTGTTCGTGCCACAAAAAATGAAAGTATATTGATGAATGTTCTGGTCATTTAGTGATCCGGCCCTGGTACATCAAGCAGTTGAATAGACTCGGAGTTAAACACATTAATACTGGGCTTCACCAGCCTCCGTCTATAAATAGTGCGCTCAGCTGTATTGAGGTCGCTGTCCTCAGACCTGGCTGTTGAATCCAACAGCGAGAGAGCACCAGGCATGTCAGGGCTGACAGCTGGCATCAGATTACAATTAATCACTTCCGGGTCAGTAGCCACGACCTACATTGTTTAGAAATTTGAGAGCAGATCTTTATGGATTTTATGAGCTGCGATTTTTCAGCATTTCTGATACATTTGATATTTCAACTTGCAGATGAGTCTTCAAACTGTACTTCCTGGTGTTGATTTGGGCCACTTTGGAAAAAGCATGGTGGATGAAGACATGATCAGTGAAGGGTGAGAAGGCTCCCTGTTTACAAATTGAATGACATTCTGTAGCACCAATCAGCTGTCAGTGGCGGTAATTTGAAATTTCCATGGTCAACATCTGTCAAGACTTCCACTGGTAATGTCCCACAAGGTAAATATTGACATGCCAGGTGGATTTATGCATTGTGAATTTTCTGGATTTTTGCCGATTTTTAACGCTAATACATAACAAGTAACGAAATTAATAGTAGGCTGATGCCTATCACCCGACATTTTCACATTTGACCAGAGAACTTTAAATCGTCACTGTGGCTACAGTTTTTACTGGATCAGCCCAATTTTTTCCATGATGACTCATGAACTAAGTTCCAATATTAGGGTTGTTTCAAATTTATGTAAATAAATTATTAATAAAATAAAATAAAAATTTTAATTAATTTTAATAAATTTTTTAATTATTAAAATTATTTTTTTTCCTTGCTAAATGTGGTTGAAATAAATATCATACTGATAATGCTGGGTAACATCTCTTGTATTGTTATGCCATTTCTGCGACAAAATTGAGACCTTTTGGAGCAAATATAGGCAAAAAATGACTGATTTGTCAGTACTAGGGCCAAATAGTCAATGCCAAATATGACGAGGTTCATTTAACACAGCTGGTAATTATGAGCAAATTAACTTTCAAGATACAATAAAATGTAAATGGAAGAAAGGAAATTCACATAGATACAATTACATGCTTTTTTTCAAAATCTCGACCTCAGTTCAAATCTTCAATGCTTCAAATCATTTATGCATTAATTCACTTTATATCAGTCTAAAACCACATGAAATTAATACTAATTATATCACCTGTAAAAACTCAGATGTTTGTTCCACACACAAAGAATTTCCAAAATGCCTTTTGCATTTGTAACTTTAATGAGACAAATACAATCTGATTAACTGAGTCAACAGTTAATCTGACTGTTGAGGGTTTCACATTGTTGTGCGTTTATTGTCAGTCACATTTGCATCATAGCAAATACTTTCTCTTCATTCCATTTCCACTATCTCCAGGATTATAAGTTTGTAATTCTCTTTCATATTCATATCAGAGATCTTGTGGGTAGCAAGAAACATGGATTACAGGCACCAAATATTAGCAAGCCCCATACACCCCCCCCCCACACACACATCAACTCTGGGAATTTCGCACAGTGTGACTCAGAGGTATGCCTCCAACTCTGTTGGAAGATAGGCCTTTCTCACTGTAAGTTGCCACTTTAATCTTTCGCCAAACAGTTAACAGTTTAAGTTAGGCAACTTCCAGCTCTCCTCATCTTTCATGGTTGTTAATGTAGCAGAGATCAGCAAATGACCATCAGATATGTTGTCATTGAATTTTATTCCTTTTTTTCTTCTATGTTGTGTTTTGACAAGTGTTGCCTGTTTGCAGACATTGCATTCATGGACTTGAAATCTGACACAGAATATATTCCTCAATGTTATTTAGGAGTTTTCTCAGTAATAATAACTGTTTACAAGTAATATGTGCATCTTTCTAATTACTGCCAGCAAGATCTTAATGAGATGTAGATCCATCCAATTGAACTGACATATATTCTCTATATGGGAGTTGTGTATACCATAGACACCTCTGTGTTATATTTTGGAATGTGTTGTGTACACATTTGTGTATATTGCTGTCACTTATTACAGGATTAAACATGTCTTTGATCTTTGTATCAACAACAAATTTAAATCCCATTTGATAGATTACTGATTACATGGAGAAGTTAACCACTGCCATGAAGGAAATTTTTACCAAATGTAGCCTAAATGAGCAGGTTGAAAACAAATGATGTTTTGACACATTTTGAATTTAAGTTTTCTTTATTTTTAAACTTTAATTTGAATAATTTCATAAAAAATGAATTAAAATAATAAAAAAAATAATTAAAAATAGTGTTTAACATATCTAGTTAATGCTTTATACTTCTTTTTATAGGCAGAAGGATTGTCGACTTGGTGCTTTTTACCAGATGGAAAAATATGTACAGGTTAGTGAGATATTGTACTTTTTACTTGTACCTCAGTCTTAAGCCATATGGGGCAAATCGAAGGGAAATATAAAGGGGGTACCCTTGGTATATAGGCTGTAAAATCTATATTTGTGCATAGTTTTATCTGTGCCTTCTCAAGATAGTTTGGGGATGGGTATGGTTTGTTCAGATGAGAGCATTCCTTATTTTAACAATGGTTCCATTGCTGACAGGCGTCAGATTACAATTAATCACTTCCGGGTCAGTAGCCACGACCTACATTGTTTAGAAATTTGAGAACAGATCTTTATGGATTTTATGAGCTGCGATTTTTCAGCATTTCTGATACATTTGATATTTCAACTTGCAGATGAGTCTTCAAACTGTACTTCCTGGTGTTGATTTGGGCCACTTTGGAAAAAGCATGGTGGATGAAGACATGATCAGTGAAGGGTGAGAAGGCTCCCTGTTTACAAATTGAATGACATTCTGTAGCACCAATCAGCTATCAGTGGCGGTAATTTGAAATTTCCATGGTCAACATCTGTCAAGACTTCTACTGGTAATGTCCCACAAGGTAAATATTGACATGCCAGGTGGATTTATGCATTGTGAATTTTCTGGATTTTTGCCGATTTTTAACGCTAATACATAACAAGTAACGAAATTAATAGTAGGCTGATGCCAGTTCCCAAATTCCATGGTGTCCTGTTTCCCTCGCTTAAATGATCGGACTTTTCTCCGTATGACCGGAAGCGCAGCTAAGATCGACTACGCATGCCCGAACCGATGTACGTACTGCACTGGAAGTCTGCATTGCCCACACGTACTTTATTGTGCTTCTTTTATTACTCAGAGCTTAATTAAAAATGAGTTTCGTCGGTTTTCTTCTATGATTTTACCTTTTCCCACGGTGGCTCGTAGGGGACATGTATTTTATTTGAGCAGCTTATTTTTTTTTTTAAGTTATACCTCAGTTGAAACGTTTTAACTCGAGTTGAATTAATTTCTACCTCAGTTGAATCCCTTTAACTCGAGTTGAAATGAAATGATTTCTACCTCAGTTGAAAGGTTTCAACTCGAGCTAAAATATTTTTTACCTCAGTTGAAACGTTTTAACTCGAGTTGAAATAATTTCTACCTCAGTTGAAACGTTTTAACTCGAGTTGAAATAATTTCTACCTCAGTTGTTTTATTTTATTAATATTAGTCAATTTTTCCACAGATTACCCGTATGTACTGTCACAGAAGCACCATTCAGTTGAAATGTTTCAACTGAGGTAGAAATTATTTTAACTAGAGTTTAAAAAGTTTCAATTGAGATAATTTCCACTCGAGTTAAAACGTTTCAACTGAGTTAGAAATTATTTCAACTCGAGTTAAAACATTTCAACAGAGATAGAAGTTAACAAAAGAAAAAAATAAATAATAATAATAATAATAATAATAATAATAAACTGGTAAAATAAAATGCATGTCATATGAGCCATCATATTTTCCTGCATTAAAGTGCCACAACATTTTAATAACAAATCGAAGAATAAATGTCTAATTTAGAAATCATTCTTTATTCGGGAGTTAAATATTTGCAATATGACGTCACCAGCGCAATCATCTTGAATTTGATTTTACATGGAATTGATAGAGCGTGACACTAATGTATGATGTGTACAGTGTGGTTAGCTCTCTAAGCTGAACGGTAAGCCGGGAAATATTCAGTGTTGGGAGGGAGAGAGAGAGAGAGAGGTGGGGGGGGGGGGAGGCGGGGGTAGGATGCAAGAGAGTTCAGAATCCTTGTCTGTAAAGCTGCTGTTTTGGTTAATTACGAGACGTTACGTTATATTAGAGCCTACGTATCTAAAGATATGCTTCTTTCTTGTCACTCTCGACTGATAATACCTTAAGGCCTTTTATCATTGCATTTTTTTTCTGGAAACAGAAAGACATTCCCCATAGCACGTGACTTCTGGGCAAATTATTCTTTTCATTCAATAGTGGTTTAACAACACGTTCAGCCTCCGCACTACGTATGATATGCGAGTCGAAGGAACAAACATACATCCCGTCAGCCGAGCTTTACTCATGCGAGTAAATTCAGTTTTCCGGTTTGTCTACATTTAATTACAGCTGGACTGTATTCTCGTACTCTGCTGGGTGTATTCTCCAATCTCCACAAAGTGTAGGCCCTACATGGTGAGTTGAGTGACATAGTTTTCTATCTTCGCTACATGTATCAACCACACGTGTACCGTACACTGGTACAGTTTTCGCCATCTTTTTTCATAAACTGTGTGTGAGAGAGGGAGGAGAGGGGACAGTAATAGGCAGATAAGACTCATATCAGATCGAGGAGCATATATATATATAGTAATTCTATAAAGGCAGAATATCCTGTTTCTATTCTATAACCTACATTTCGTAATCCGCTCTGCTGAATGAAACCTGCTGTGCAGCTGAATTACAACTTTTCGTTTCGTTTCGCAGAATAGAGTAAGCCACTTACGAACTAATGGTTTACTAAAATAAGATATTCTGCGGAGTGGGACGGTATGTCGTTCACACTGGGTAAACGTGTCCATAAGTGTGGCCGGTGTGCATTACATACCAGCAGATTTAGGATATTTGACTTTACAACATCAGTTTGCAAGTGCCTTAGGTTGTGAATAAAACATTCTGATCATTTGCACGTAATATTTTATGATGTCAAAACAGTCAGAAAGTTGATCTAAGTGCACAACCAGAAAAAGTTTATAGATATCACCAAACAATGTGCTGAGTTAGAGCCACCACATTATTCGATCATCACTTTATCATCAAGTTATATGGTGATGATAATCACCTATCTAGGGTGATGATCAATGAGTGTTAATTTTAGGCAATCACCATCTTAGGGTGTAAGGCCTATACTATATATCATTATACAATATAATATAATGGCACGAGGTTAGCAAAGTTCATTAAATTTGCAAAGTTAGCAAATGACGAGGTCCCAATATCTTAGGTTTCGCGCTCCACTGAGTGATCCACCGAGCTCGCATTCTTGGCCTCATTGAGCAGTACCTGGCAACTGCTGTTTTTTTATGCTTAATACGTGAATTTTCCGATCTTCAAATATTATATATACATATAAATTGTATTCTGTTTTCCTAATTTCTGCTCGCACTCCCCGCCCCCTTATATTAACATACGAGAAATGTGACAAATAATACCGCAAGAGACACTGATTAGCAGTGCGTGGGATCGCTACAGCGTGAACAAGCAGTGTGCTAAGATATCGGGACCTCTCCATTGACTTAGTGTGAGACAATGAGTGTCGGAAAAAAGTGTCATGACCCTATCCGGCCTGGGTGGTTTGGGGTGTACCGCAGCCTGGGGGTGAAGTGCCCCCCCTATATATTTGCGCTATCGCTAAGGCTAGAGGGTTGAAACTTACCACACTATATCTTTGGGTCAAACTCCACAAGAAAATGTATAAGAAAAATCCCAAGATGGCCGCCTTGATGACGTCACTGGGATGTCATTTTCAAAAATAGCATTTTGGGGCGATTTTTCGGTCAAAATTTCCGAATTTTTTATTTTTGTTTTTTCTTCGCAAAAACTGTATGATAAATTAGGAAATAGTAAATTTGATATGAAATAAAATAAGTTTTACCCACTTTTCCATACAGAAAAGCAAAACTTTTGAAGATATATGACGAAAACATCACTTTTTCTGGTACCCCACATGGTCGACATTTTGAATTCACCCATGATCCTCTGCTCGTGAGGTTATGCCAATAGGCTCAAAACGTCACGGAGTTTCAGCTCTCCATTTTTTGGCATTCCGGAGATAGCGCAGAAAGTTTGGTACGGGGGCATTTTGACCCCCCCTCCCCCAGGCGTGGTAGAGTTAATGGGGGAGAGAAACAGGAATACGTGCAGTGATGATGATAGCATCGAGTATATATTTTCGTTCTGCTGTCCATAATACAAAGGTCAACAAAAACAATTGGAAGTTTGGCAACACGGAACTAAAAATGTATATTGTTATGACCTGTTTCGACTTGTTTGGTACAAGTTTCAGTAATCGTGACTCAGACTACGAGGCTGTTCGCCAACTCGAGTGCATGTATGTAATTCAATTAACTTAAAAATCATTTAAAATCGGTCAAACATCTGTTAGAATTCTGACGCCATTGTGATTCTATCAGAGCAGCGGAAGGAATTGTCATCTCTGGAAGATATACAGCTGGATCCTGATTACGCCGGTTATAGTTATTACCCTGTAGTTTGGCTGTGCCGCACCCCGTGGGGCATCTGCGCGAACCCAGTCAAAATATTTCTCGACAGATAGTCCGGTGGCTTAAGGCCAGATTTTCACTTTATCGTGACAGAGTGGAATAAAGCACCAAATTTGGCACATGTGTCGTCAGAGGCACCGAGAACAATATCAGAAGGGGTGCCCCCGATTTCGAGGCCCAGGAGGCAATAGGTGGCCCATTAGGGGCCCGGGGTCATTTTGGGCCCATAAATGGCAATTTTTATCCCAACGATTTTCAAAACATCATATATTCGCCATCCTTCGGGGTAAGAATCTGAAAATTTCCATACTAATTGTGTAAGCAAAGGCCTAGCGAGAAATGCTAAATAATCCAATATGGCCGCCATAATGACGTTACAGCTACGTCAGAACCAAAATATGGTCAATTTTTGATGAATTTTCGATCCGAAATTTGAATTATATTTTTTTTCTTGGTGTTAAGTATACAGTAAATATTAGAAAATAATCACATATAACTGACTCAGATGGCACGGCACCCCCTGACTGACCTTTGCCAAACTAGGTTAAGTTGCACCAGATCCTTATATATGCAATAAATTCGTTGGGGCTACCGTACAACGAAACCAGTGACTGGACAATGCATAGCTACCAAGTGAAATGTGTCATACTAATATACCGTTAGACTTCCAACTACACAGTTTTGAATATGTTATTCGGGATTACTGCTGCTGAAGATGAAGTGGCGGCGCCAATGCGAAAGCTATGGCCTATTAAAGAGGGTCAATGCCGATTAAAGAGAATGAGCTGAGAAATAGGCAGCATCCTCTGGAAATTGGAATAAGGGCATGCCTCGGATATGAAATATGTAACCGAAAATAAGCACTGATTGCTTGAGCTGAACAATAATATTATCAGTATAAACAAATGAACTGGTTTATGGGATATGTTTGATCGGATAAGGAGACATCGTTGTATTAAAGAACTTTGCTATTGCAGTCTTGTTATGAACGATCTCAGTTCACTAACGCGTAAGAATGCATGAAATGCTACCAAGATCATTGCTCGTAAAATAATTACATGGATACAATGTGGGGTATAGGATAAAATATCTTATAGAGGATATCCTTAGTTATGGGCAATCTGGTATCCGGCCGTGTAATTTTGACATGCCCGTAAGTAGCTTTTTTGGCTAGAAATAACTGCGCAGGATCGTGTACTGCAGCCAAATTATGCGCATAACTGATCGCCGATACGAATGTATAAGCTGTAGTGGGTGCATACTTGTTGAAATGCAAGAATGCTTTAAAGGAAACCAAATGTGACGAGATGAGGAATACCTTACTGGCACACTGACCAGTGTTATTGAGGAAATCTCTTTATACTTGCCATGCGCGCTTGTATACTTTCAAGGCAGATTCAGCAAGGGACGGCGTCAGAAGAACAACAGACAGGGTATTGGGTGCGACGAGCGATTGAGTCATGGGGCTAGAGACAGCGCTTCCTGAAATTGTAACCACGAGAGTTTGTCAGAAATAAGACTGTTTCGAAATATGTTTTGATCTGAACAGAATGTCATTTCGAAGGCAGGCAACTACTATCTGACGCACTAATTTCAACCACGGCCATATTATCGAAAAAAAAAGAGACGTTATGATTTGCTAGTTTATGGCTCCAAATTTCCACGGCAAGCACTGCTTGACCGTCATATGGGTAAGATGTTCTGGTCATTCTTGGTCTATCCACGAGGATCCGAAAAGAGTCGCCAAACCCAAGGACCAGCAGCGTCGAAATTGGATATCCAATTTGAAAAATTTTGGGAACGAAAATCAATTTTCCGTTGAAAGACTCCAGGAATACAAGCCAGGTGTTAACATGTACTCTAGCTTTATTCAAGCGAATGTGATGGGGAGCCTGTTCTATCAGGCAGCGGAGAAATGCCCTGCCGGGCACTACGACTTTTACAGGCAAAATTGTGAGAGCCAATGAGCGATTGCAGTTCAACAAGTGTTACCTTTGTGCCGAGCGAGAATTCACCCAGCATGCTTTTCAGTTTATGAATTTTGTCTTCTGGAAATGATGCTTTCATAGTTCTGGAGTCCAGTTGAATCTCATGCATAACCATAGTAGTTGATGGGTAGTAGGTCTTAGCATGCTTGATTGGAATGCTCAAATACTCACACAAGTAAATGAAGGTGTTAAGAGCTATAGAACAGTGGCTAGCGCTATTTGCACCGATGAACATGAAGTCGTCCAGTATGTGGATGACCTCTGATATGCCGAATTTTGAAGCCATTACAAGCGTCTAGCCCGTCATTCATAATCCAGCCGTCGTCCATTAGAGAATATCCGCGTCCATAATCCAAAGACCTATTCCATATTCCATATAACAGTATTAGCACCAAATTCAAAAAGACAATCATAGTATACATAAACATAGGCTTGTTTCCTGCAAGAGAGAAGCGGTCAACAGTTTTCAATGATGCCGGCAAGACATCATGATGTTCCAAAAATATCAAATCCGTATCGCTGATCAGTATTCTTATCCATAATATTCGTTATAAAGTCGTCATCTAAAGAATGATGTATCTCAGTCACGCTTTGATTGTGACTGTTCATATGAATACCATGAGGATCTTGAAGTACGTGGGTTCATAACCGAGAATGACTTGCAGAGAATGAATTGAGCTCTTTAATATCTTACAGGATGTAGAGCATCCCATCGAGAGGCACCGATACATAAATGCGGAAGGCATCATCGAAATAGATTTCTCCATCAAGCTTTAGTGGGCATGTTTTTGAACTAGTGTAATCGCGATACCTACTGTCTACGTATTCAACATATCAGGTCCTGTTGAATAGCACCGTTAATAGACAATGCAGATTTTCCAGGATAAGATAAATCGTGTATCACCCTAAAAGTATTAGGGGAGGGGCGGGGGGGGGTTTGGTTTAATGTCACACTCAAGGTTATTTCACTCATATGGTGACAGCCAGTTTTAATGATGGAAGAAGCTGGAATACCGGAAGAGAACCACCTCCGGCCCGTCGGCAAATAACTGGTAATCTTTCACACATGAAAGCCTTGGAGAGCTCGGTCATCAAGAGTCCCTAAAAGTATTAGGTTTCTTTCTGGGGACTACGTCTGATTTTTAGCAAACCTTATTGTCAAAAGGAGGAGTTTAGAAGGGACCAGCAACTCGACCTTTCGACAACTCTTTGTCTAATTTAGCTTCTACGATAGCAGAGTTTTGCCTAGCAAATGAAAGATTTCGCGAGACAATAAAGGCATATTTTCTCGAGTGTCAAATGTCGAAACCGTTTGTGAAACTTGAAACAAGTAAAGCTACTCCAGGGTAGTTACTTAGCACAGTTTTAGGCTGATTCCAGTCGGTGTTGGAAGAGTAACTCCCTTTGCCGCAGGATTTACACATGCTAATTTACATGTAAGGAGCCGAGAGGATCTAATTGGCAACATTTGATGTAGTTCACAACCGTGGCATGTACGATAACCTGAAGTTTCATCCTTTGAAACAGATTTGTTTTAGTACCGATAATCAGCATTGAGGATGGGGCTCTGGTGGCCATATTGGATATGTATAGAAAAGAAAATAGCCAATAACCTTCATGCGTGCTTGTACAGAGCTACATGTACAGAAACCTCTCAATGGATTCATAAATATATATGATGTATACATATATACAACACACATGTGTATAGCAATAATACCATTATTGGTGACGCTCTGGCGGCCATATTGGATATTCAACGGGTAATACAGTTTTCAATTATCGTTATTATTTTCTTTTTGAGTCAGTCAGGCTCGTAGAAAATCAATTTCGTGTAAAACGGCGATTCAAGCTGTCAAATAGTCGCCAACAGGAGGCTACTGTATGTATTATGGCGGCCATATTGGATTTATGCAAATTAAGGGCCTTTCACCTCCTGTAGAAATGGGCACCCCTTCTGAGATAATTTCTTATGCCCAAATGAGCCTCCCTGCAAAATATGGAGCTTTATTCCAGTCAGTCACGATCTTGACCTTAAGCCACCAGACTAAGAGATGTAAGTAGCATATAGAGGGCATTTAAACGTTATGGCTCCTCACTGCGCATGCGCAGAAAAAAACGGAAGTACGTAGGTCTATGTGCGTGTAACTTCATGTGTGACGTCACTTCCGATCACGTGACCTTTTGGGGGTGTTTTCCTCCGCGGTGATGCGGTCGGCGATGGTGCGGTCGCGGGAAAAAGCCTCCGCGGACAGAAAGTAGTCCCAAGTACGCGGGGAGCCGGGGAGAATTCTCCGGCAATCTTCGGGACATTTTGGGGGCGGGAGGGGCCCCTAGTGGACCGATTGGGTCGAGTGAGGTGTCAAAGTAAAGCGCTCCTCCAGGGAGATCAAGCCATGGGTAGGTGCATGTAAAATTAAGATTTGTCCCGAAAATATAAAAAGCGGAACACGGACTTTACCCCTACAATAGGGGAAACCCCCAATCAGCCATGTCCAAAAGAGCTAATATCGTTCCCCCGGGCTTATCGGGGCCTGCCTATCAAGTCATGGGTGGGTGTATGTAAAATGAGGATTTGTCCCCGAAAATATAAAAAGCGGAACACGGACTTTACCCCTAAAATAGGGGGAACCCCTATCAACCATGTCCAAAAGGGCTAATATGGGTCTTCGGGTTATCGGGGTCTGCTGAGAGAGGTAGGGTGGGGGAGTGAGTGTATGTAAATTGAGGATTTGTCCCCGAAAATATAAAAAGCGGAACACGGACTTTACCCCTACAATAGGGGCCTGATTCGCACATTTGCATCTATACGAGAAAATGTCTGTATGGGGTATAGGGGTGGTCATTTTTGTGGATTTTACTATTGGTTGTGGGGTCTTGTTTTCTTCGTATCACCACGTAAAACACGATGGAAAGGGTCTGGGAGCTAAGCGGTGAAAGTTTTCGAAAAGTTCACGGAGGTCTGGATAGGCCTATACTGGCTCAGTGGATAGGTCCATACTGGGCAATTCACACATGTTCATTGCGGTATGGGTTGTTTGGTCTTGTATTTCACGTCTCACCAAGTAGAACACGATCAGAGGGGACTCAAAGTTAAGCGGTGAAATTTTTCGAAAAGTTCACGGAGATCTGGATAGGCCCATAGGCCCATACTGGCTCAGTGGATAGGGTCATAATGGGCAATTCACACATGTTTATTGCTGTATGCGTTGTTTGGTCTTGTTTTTCACGTCTCACCATGTAGAACACGATGGGAGGGTTCTCGAAGTTAAGCGGTGAAATTTTTCGAAAAGTTCACGGAGGTCTGGATAGGCCCATAGGTCCATACTGGGCAATTCACACATGTTCTTTGCGGTATGGGTTGTTTGGTCTTGCTTTTCTCGTCTCGGGCTGTAGAACACGATGGGATTGGTCTCGAAGTTAAGCGGTGAATTTTGTCGAAAAGTTCACGGATGTCTAGATAGGCCCATAGGCCCATACTGGCTCAGTGGATAGGTCCATACTGGGAAATTCACACATGTTCATTGCGATATGGGTTGTTTGGTCTTGTTTTTCTCGTCTCGGGCTGTAGAATACGATGGGAGGGGTCCCGAAGTTAAGCGGTGAAAGTTTTCGAAAAGTTCACGGAGGTTTGGATAGGCCCATAGGCCCATACTGACTCGGTGGATAGGTCCATACTGGGTAATTCACACATGTTCATTGCGGTATGGGTTGTTTGGTCTCGCTTTTCACGTCTCACCACGTAGAACACGATGGGAGGGGTCTCGAAGTTAAGCGGTGAAACTTTTCGAAAAGTTCACGGAGGTCTGGATAGGCCCATAGGCCCATACTGGCTCAGCGGATAGGTCCATACTGGGCAATTCACACATGTTCATTGCTGTATGGGTTGTTTGGTCTTGTTTTTCACGTCTCACCATCTAGAACACGGTGGGAGGGGTCTCGAAGTTGAGCGGTGAAATTTTTCGAAAAGTTCACGGAGGTCTGGATAGGCTCATATGCCCATACTGGCTCAATGGATAGGTCCATGCTGGGCAATTCACACATGTTCATTGCGGTATGGGTTGTTTGGTCTTGTTTTTCTCGTCACGGGCTGTAGAACACGATGGGAAGGGTCTAGAATTTAAGCGGTGACATTTTTCTAGTATATAAAACACGCATAGAACCTCATTGAGCTTTGACCTCTGAGTGCACTCTATCCCATGATGCATCACTTCCGTAATGACGCCATGTGTGACGTCACTTCCGGTGTGACTCGATCGGGCGTGACCTTGGGGCGGGGTTATCCGGCGGCACGCATGCGCGGGTTATCCGAGACTTCAAATACGAGTGTGGCCGCCTATGACGTCACGATGACGTCACATGCGCATGTAAACACACCCATAGCGGTTCCCCCAGCGTGGATGTGCTGTGATGGAGGGGCTAATAAAACGATTCACCTGTAATCTTTGTTGTTGTTGTTGTTGTTGTTGTTGCTGTTGCTCTCTTTTTGGACTAATCAATCAGATTAGTACTTACACACCGTAGAGTTACGTATGTGCACGCATGTGTGACATGGTCTATAAAACACGTACCTCTGTATCACACACCCCCATTCCTACTGTTGCAGAGCCATGACGGAGACCCATCCCTATGCGACTCGCATTTTGCAGCATGCGATCGTGGTTAATTCACTCACGGATTACCGAGGAGTGGTTCGGTCCATGTTTCCAGATGGCGACGCCAGATCCTGAAAGAGTTCACAGAAGCGGTCCTCGACAGAGTGAACTCGATGGAGCGGTGTGCTATCACCCACCACTACTGGACTATGACAGCCAGCCTTGATGTCCGCGCTATGGACCACCAGCGCTCACGCCGGAACCATCGACGGCTCGTTGGCCTCACAATGATCTTTGCCCTATTCACACTGACGCTGTGGCAATGACAACCACAGCGCCAGAAAAAGAACGGCTCTTCACAGCTCCACAGATGCGCTTATGTGCAACAGATATATACGAGGGTCAGTCACCGTGTGCGTCATTCACCGTTCGTCATTGGGCGAACCAGGTCATCGAGGGACCTGATCATAAATACGAGAGACAGAGTGTGTGTCATTCACGTACTGACCATGACGGAGCATATAATACGAGCGTTTCTCAGCTGGACCCCCGAGGTCTTCCTCTACGTCTATGCGGATACGGTCGATATCATGGAGGAGGCGGGAGACATCTGTGATGCGGACCCTACACAACCGTTCCCGGCTAACATTCGTCTGTCCCGGGTGGGCTGGACCAAATTCAAACGGGTGTTGTCTGGTGAAGTGGACGGCGACCTCATCCACTTGTATCACGATGTGTACGTCCGACGCGGCCCCTTCTTTGCTCAATTGGCTCGGCTAGATGGTGGCACAGTGCATTTTACCCTTCACCCAGTTCTATGGTCTGCATTCGAAGATACCGTCGCAGATGTGGATCAAGTGCTTACGGAGGAAGAGCCGTCATCAGACGAGTTGGACTGGTCATTTACCATGGACGATGTGCTGGCAGAAGCCAAAGAAAAAAATCAGATAGAAACTCCGTCCCAAGATATACCCGTTATAAATAAACGATAGAGCCATGGTCCATCATCATTTGTCACCATGAAGAGCTGGGAGAAGGTGTTCTACTTATTCTACAGTCCCGACAGTTCGGCTTCGTATAGTGCATTGTCGGCTCTCTATCGAGCGGCCAAATCCCAGGGGATACAACGTGCCCAAGTCCGAGATTGGTTGAAAAAAACAAGACACCTATACCTTACATCGAGCTGTCCGTCGCCATTTTCCACGGAACCGGGTCATCGTGGGTGGACTAGATGCCCAGTGGCAAGCGGATTTGGTCGATATGAACGCCTTTGCCAAACACAATCGGGAATCGGTATATCTTGACGTGCATCGATATCCCGTCGAAGTATGCGTGGGTGGTTCCCATCCAGACGAAAACGAGGGCGATTCTCATAGCGGCGTTCAAGGACATCTTCAAGACCGGGCGCAAACTCTTGTATTTGCAAACCGACGAAGGCACCGAATTCCTCAACAGACCGTTCCAACAGTTTCTGAAAACCCAGAAGGTGTTTTTCTTTCACACCTACAAGGCGACCAAGGCTTCTGTTGCGGAAAGATTTCAACAGGACATTCAAAGGCCGCATCTGTAAATATTCCACCTATAAGAATACAAGGCGGTACATCGATGTTCTCCCGAAACTTGTGAGTGGTTAGAATCGAGCCTATCACCGGAGTATACAGAGAGCCACCATTATCGTGACCCAACGCAATGAAGTCCGAAGAAGGTGTTCAAGGTCGGGGACCCTGTACGGATCAGTAAAGTCAAGGGCAAGTTCGAGAAAAGTTACTTGCCCAACTGGAGCGATGAGCACTTTCTGATTAAACGGCGCCTATCCCGACAGCAGCGAGTCATGAACTGGAAGATCTTCAAGGGGAACCGTTGCTAGGGACGTTTTACGAGACGGAATTACAGCCCGTGTCGAAAACAAAGCAATACCACTACACGGTGGAACGCATCCTGAAAACGGAACGTCGACGTGGCAAACTGTTTCCTTTCGTCAAATGGCGAGGCTGGCCCAGTTCCTTCAATTCCTGGGTCGCGTCCAACCAGGTGAAACGACTATAATTACATCACATATAAGGGAAGTGGGAAGTGGTGCCGACATACTGGCAGAGCCACATGACTTCACAGCATAGTCTTCCGGTTAACCTATTCTAAAGCACATACCAAGAATCTAACGATTCGTGATATGTGTTGTATCTCAGGTACGCTTTTATTGTACTTGTTCATAAGGTAACTTGGATATGACCACAATGCCCCTAGCACCGGCATAAGCGGTATTAGATACAAACCTAGAGAGCTATGATGGAAATGCTCTGACAACTCGTATATTGGTAATTGGTGAGCTGTTTCGCTGTAACAACTCGTACATTGGGGATTGGTGAGCTGTATCGTCGTCAGATAAAAATGACGGCATTTAACACAAAAGACTAGTCTGTAAGGCCCGATGTCGACCCAGTATCAACTTCCCACAAATGCCAACATATATCAAAGACCAAAAGGTCTGTACAGAGGGCGGGCCTCGGGGACGAAACGTCCACCAGCAGAATCCCGCCATATACAGGTAAAAATTACAACATATTTAAGGGAAGAGGTGCCGACATACTGGCAGAGCCACATGCCTTCACAGTATGGTCTTCTGTTTAACCTATTCTAAACACATACCAAGAATCTAACGATTCGTGACATGTGTTGTATCTCGGGTACGCTTTTATTGTACCTGTTCATGTGGTAACTTGGATGATATGACCACACTGCCCCTAGCACCGGCTTACGCGGCATTAGATACAAACCTAGGGAGCTATGATGGAAATGCTCTGACAACTCGTATATTGGCAATTGGCGAGCTGTTACGCTGTGACAACTCGTACACTGGGGATTGGTGAGCTGTATCATCAGATAAAAATGACGGCATTTAACACAAAAGACTAGTCTGAAGGCCCAATGTCGACCCAGTATCAACTTCCCACAAATGCCAACATATATCAAAGAATAAAAGGTCTCTACAGGGTGCGGGCCTCGGGGAGGAAACGTCCACCATCAGAATCTCGCCATATACAGGTAAAAATTACAACACATACAAGGGAAGTGGGAAGAGGTGCCGACATACTGGCAGAGCCACATGCCTTCACAGTATGGTCTTCCGTTTAACCTATTCTAAAACACATACCAAGAATCTAACGATTCGTGATATGTGTTGTATCTCAGGTACGCTTTTATTGTACCTGTTCATGTGGTAACTTGGATGATATGACCACACTGCCCCTAGCACCGGCTTGCGCGGCATTAGATGCAAACCTAGGGAGCTATGATGGAAATGCTCTGACAACTCGTATATTGGTAATTGGCGAGCTGTTACGCTGTGACAACTCGTACACTGGGGATTGGCGAGCTGTATCATCAGATAAAAATGACGGCATTTAACACAAAAGACTAGTCTGTAAGGCCCGATGTCGACCCAGCATCAACTTCCAACAAATGCCAACATGTATCAAAGAATAAAAGATCTCTACAGGGGGGCGGGCCTCGGGGACGAAACGTCCACCATTAGAATCTCGCCATATACAGGTAAAAATTACAGCACATACAAGGGAAGTAGGAAGAGGTGCCGACATACTGGCAGAGCCACATGCCTTCACAGTATGGTCTTCCGTTTAACCTATTCTAAAACACGTTCCAAGAATCTAACGATTCGTGATATGTGTTGTATCTCAGGTACGCTTTTATTGTACCTGTTCATGTGGTAACTTGGATGATATGACCACACTGCCCCTAGCACCGGCTTACGCGGCATTATATACAAACCTAGGGAGCTATGATGGAAATGCTCTGACAACTCGTATATTGGTAATTGGCGAGCTGTTAGGCTGTGACAACTCGTACACTGGGGATTGGCGAGCTGTATCATCAGATAAAAATGACGGCATTTAACACAAAAGGCTAGTCTGTAAGGCCCGATGTCGACCCAGCATCAACTTCCCACAATGCCAACATATCAATGACCAAAAGGTCTGTACAGCAGGCGAGCCTCGGTGACGAAACGTCCACCAGCAGAATCTCGTTATTTAAGGGAAGTGGGAAGAGGTGCCGACAGACTGGCAGAGCCACATGACTTCACAGTATTGTCTTGCGGTTAACCTATTCTAAAGCACATACCAAGAATCTTTACGATTCGTGATATGTGTTGTATCTCAGGTACGCTTTTATTGTACCTGTTCATGTGGTAACTTGGATGATATGACCACACGGCCCCTAGCACCGGCATAAGCGGTATTAGATACAAACCTAGAGAGCTATGATAGAA
Source organism: Hanleya hanleyi (assembly GCA_036873755.1). Classification (NCBI taxonomy): domain Eukaryota; kingdom Metazoa; phylum Mollusca; class Polyplacophora; order Lepidopleurida; family Hanleyidae; genus Hanleya; species Hanleya hanleyi. The sequence continues at coordinate 66,562 of JAVTVY010025835.1, forward strand.
ATGCTATGATAACTCGTATATTGGTAATTGGTGAGCTGTTTCGCTGTGACAACTCGTACATTGGGGATTGGTGAGCTGTATCATCGTCAGAGAAAAATGACGGCATAAAACCAGACACCACCACCATCATCCTTCATTCCACGTTCGACCATGAACACGGTGCTATGGACAAACAGTAGCTGCCTCTGAACACAGTGTCTCCCAAAACGCGCAAAACACAAGTGGGCTTTGTGGTGACATTGCTAACCCTGCTGGGTATGTTGTACGGGGGTGTGTTTACGACGTAGCTTATCTCAGCACTCTACTTAACCAACCTAGAACACCAGCTGTGCGTGGCAGTCAAACCAGTCTACAAACCTTCTCTACACCAATCAACCCCGTGATCGAAACGAGCCCAGTCATCATCATCACTTGGCGAACTACTGGTACAGAATCAGGTGGTCCCCGGTACTCACATGATGGATTTAGTGAATGACTTAATGCGTCAACGCAGGTAGCGCACGGATCCTCGATGATGGGAGGTATTTGCGCAAGGCTTGAAAGACATGCAAATACCACAGAAATTGGTGGGAACTCCCAAGCGCTGGGCCTGGATGCAGCGGACCCAGCAATCACCGATAAGTGCACAACGACAGACGCAACCTCCACAAGCCGAGTGGGAACCGGAGTCACCACCCAAAACACCACAACGCCGGGCACCTTCTTTTTCACCCTCTTTACCACACCACTCCATGAAACTAAATCCATCAAGAACTATGACACGTAGCAAGTCATCGCGACGATCACGACGCCAGGAACGGAACAAGCGCTCAAGGCCTGGGACAACTATTAAAACCGGGAGCGGAAGCAGGAAAGCTCAGCCGCCATATTTTACCTCACCCTACCCAGTAACAGCTCGGCTGCGGTGTTTCCCAACAACACCTTGGCCCATTATGTCACGCAGCTGCCACAACCGCTGCATCTCCCCGGACGTTGGGATTGTGACCTAGTGGGTATCCAGTACCCTTATTCGTGGTACAACGACCCTACCCGAAGGCCAATACGACACCCCTTAGTTCACGAAGTCGCTGAAAGGTCTGATGCGGTATAAGACTCTACGGGAGGTCAGGAATACTTCACAACCCATGAATATACAAGCGTCTAGTCCGTCATTGAAAACCTTTCCCTTCATCAATCACGTGGACTTCGATTACAACTCACACAACGACAAGGCGTTGCTCACCCACAACCCCAACGTGAGTGTCGTACAGTGTCGTACTCGTGATTGATCCTGGCCTGTGTAGAAAATACCAGTTTCAGCGGAGCCTACCCAGGGAACCCGTTTGACTTTAAACATTTCGGTATCAATTTTGTGGCCCTGCATGTGGAAGGACAACAGGTCCCAGCCACGGCCTTAACACCGAACTTTGGGCGCGGGAATTTCATTCGAGCCTACAGAACCTGTTTACAGCGACCGGTCAAATCAACCAGGACGAAGGGAATATGATCAGTCGGGAGGACTACGCGAGCGGATAAACGTTGTTCTGTTTCGATCTGACGCCCACCTTAGAGAACGACCATCAGCTGGCCCTCGCCAAAGCAAGGCAATTTACGGTTGGAAATCCACTTTGCACTAGCCCTTCGGAGCACCGTCAATGTGATCTGCTACGCCGAGTTTGACAACATCATCCAATGAAGTCAGCACACAGACCAAGTACATGTTTTGGTCTATGTTGAGAGCGTACATTCCAGCACAAAATTTTAACGAGGAAGGAAGATGGCAAGTTACAAGAGCAACAGGTGGAGTGAAAAAACTATAGAGTTCGAGGTGCGGGTAAAGACCAAGAACATGGCGAGTGGAGACTCGTCCAACACCTATAGATTAAGTTTATTGCTATAAGTTTCATGGTTTCATGTATTTTTTCGTGAGGGTTCCCCACTGGTCATTTAACATGGGCATAGTATTAGCGATATTGTCGGGGAGCCTGCGCATTCCATGGATGCTTCGCGAGGGCGGATAAAGGCTATCTATTGTTCCGGAGAGGGCTGGACATTGCACCGCGCAGGCGTGCGGCCGGATAACCTGGGTGCTGCGTGCGGCCGGATAACCCGCGCAGGCGTGCGACCGGGCCGGAAAATCCAGTGGGGAAACCCCGGATGTTGAAGAGGTCACGCCCGATCGAGTCACACCGGAAGTGACGTCACAATGACGTCATTACGGAAGTGATGCATCATGGGATAGAGTGCACTCAGAGGTCAAAGATCAATGAGGCTCTATCCGTGTTTTATATACTAGAAAAATTTCACCGCTTAACTTCTAGACCATCGTGTTCTACAGCCCTAGACGAGAAAAACAAGACCAAACAACCCGAACATGTGTGAATTGCCCTGTATGGACCTATCCACTGAACCAGTATGGGCCTCCGTGAAATTCAGACCTCCGTGAACTTAACTTTGGAACCCCTCCCATCGTGTTCTACGTGGTGAGAGGAGAAAAACAAGACCAAACAACCAATCAGGCACCAATTTTAGGGGTAAAGTCCGTGTTTCGCTTTTTATATTTTCGGGGACAAATCCTCATTTTACATACACCCGCCCATGACTTGATAGGCAGGCCCCGATAAGCCCGGGGGACCGATATTAGCCCTTTTGGACATGGTTGATAGGGGTTTTCCCATATTGTAGGGGTAAAGTCCGTGTTCCGCTTTTTATATTTTCTGGACAGATCCCTATTTTTACATGCACACACCCATGGCTTGATCGCCCTGGAGAAGCGCTTCACTTTGACACCTCACTCGACCCAATTGGTCCAATAGGGGCCCCTCTCGCCCCCAAAATGTCACGAAGATTGCCGGAGAATTTCCCCCCGGCTCCCCGCGTATTTGAGACTACTTTCTGTCCGCGGAGGTATTTTCCCGCGATCGCATCACCGCCGACTGCATCACCGCGGAGGAATACATCCCCAAAGGTCACGTGACCGGAAGTGACGTCACAAGTGACGTCAGCCTTGCGCAGTACACCTGCGCACACAGACCTGCGCACTTTCGGATTTTTTCTGTGCATGCGCAGTGAGGAGCCATTACGTTTAAATACTACTGATGTACTTGGGACTTTTTGCCTCAGTATATGAGCACAGTGGGCAGTAATCTCCTTTTTTCCAGAAGTCATTTACCGACCGTCTGAATTTTGCTAGGACAGCTAACATACGTCACACAGTTTTTCTCTTCGACGATGTCGTTGTTTATTTCTTGTGGAATTTCGTGGAGATGTGACTATGAAATTTCGCTTGGTTAGCTCGTGAGGAATAAAGCTGATTGGTGCTTCTGATTGGCGGGAACTCCGTACCGGTACTGATAAAGGACCATCCTCATAACAGGGGTCCAACATCCCTGACCGTGGTTGAATGCACTAGCACAGTTCCGAAGAATATAAGACAGCTATTCGGTGTGGTTTCCGAAGCTGATTGAAACAGTCTACTGGCGAAGCTGTCGTTTCGATTGGTCAATTCTCGATTTGAAAAGGGGGCCTTCCAAACAGTACAGCAATGTATGGGGGGGGGGGGGGAGCTACTGAGTGACAAACCGCAGGTTCATTGTTTATTAGCTAACTAGTCAATATTTAGAAAGGCTGTCATAGCAACATGTACCTTTAGCAAATCTAGAACAATTAATTGAAACGCGGCGCTTTAATTTGTGTTCAGCGACAAAGCTAAACAGTCGACATATGATCGCCTGACAATCTGTCACCCCTACACAGTTAGTAATAGGATCCATTGTATCACACACCACGGCAGTTCCATAAACATGGACTATATTCATAAGAAACACAGACAGAAATCAATAACATAAACTCGCTAGCGGTGAAACCGGTGTAGTTTATTGATGAACAGATTTTCGGAGATATTTTATTAATGAATAATGAGGTTATTACAGTGATAGAAGGTTTATATTGGCGGACTAATCTCTACGCTGAGAGCGTGTTAACGATAATTTCAATTGCGGTCAGGGCTTGTAGGCTAGACGGTAGTCGTTCAGCTGACATTCGCTCTTCGGAGTTTGATAAAGGGCAGTAAAAAGTTCCGAGTACGCATCGGTGGACACTTGCGAATGTCAGTGAAGAGGAAGGACGCCAAAGTATATGTGACGCGAATATGGATACAACCCCCTTGTGCGTGATGTTAATAGATGTGATTAATTTTTGTTCCGATCCTAAACCTGTCAATCACATTTTTTACGGTTACATGCTGAAATATCAGCCCCCAAAATTTGCGCTGTTCAATTGTATAAAAATTGATATCTGTTTGATTATAATTTACTCCCTGGTCTATTTTGGTATTTTTGAAACATTTATATGCAGAATATTTGCCCTGTACCAAAAATATGATACCTCAAACCAAAAATGTCCACACAATATATCAGGAAGTTCGATTATTCGGAAGAACCATTTTGTTTTGAGGTGTCATGTTTCGTTACAAGGGAAAATCCTCCCGAAAATAATATCAAAACAGACCAGGGAGCAAAGCTTGATCAATCCTTTCAAGTTTCATACAACTGACTATTGTAATTCTTTCAAAGCTGATATTTCAGTATTTGAGCTTCAAGGAAAATATAGTTTTGTAGCTTTTGGAGTGAAAATAAACTTCCCTTTATTACCGTCACAAACAAAGAAGTTTTCCCCTATTAACGTCACATATCCTTTTTATATGTGTATATATTGGGCAATACTTCGCGGCGTCAATGTTAATCCTTGAAATAACCCTGTTTCACCTATTCGTGCCAAACACACTGAATTCACATGTGTGTCGCACTGGGTTCGTCAAGCTTGATCAGCACAGTGTTGCCATGAAGTTTTCTAGTCGACGCTGTTGATTTAATCTCGACATATGCATGTAACCAGAAATTTGTTTTTAAAAATATATTTTGTCGTTTTGCATATTTCAGTCAACTTGCTGGGAAAAGATATAGACGAGAATGGAATTAAACGTCCTACCGCTTGTTCTGTTGGTCCTCTCGTCAACGTTGAGTATTGTTTACGGTAAGTATATTGTCTATAGATGTTACTGATTAAACAAAATTACCGCCCAAATATTCATGTATAATTCCCAAATATTCAGGAGACGATTTTTTTCTCTAAAGTCATGCAGCTGCCATCAATAATCCGAACTGATCAGTCTCGATTTGAGGTGATGCAGCCTCTGTGTCAATTGTCTTTCTTGTTAAGGTATATTATTTTAATTCTTAGAAGAATATATTTCATAGTTGTGTTCAGCCTCCGATGTCTTTCTTGTTAAGATGTAGCTTAATATTGACTGAAGAATATTGCAATCATCAGTGTCGTCTGTTTTTGAAGGGCTATAATCAGTAGAAAACTAGGTACCGGTATTCCATACTGATCGAAAATGACCGACTTGTATACAAGTATTTTTCTCAAATGATACAGCAAATGTGGATTCCATGTTGTTAGCTCAATATCTTCAGTGATTAGAGCTAACCTTTATTTATACTCCGAATGCGAAGGTGACAGATCTTAACATATTTTCAGAGGTGAAATTATATTAAAAGTTACTTTGTCTGTCCCCCATCGGAATTCGTAATTCTTGAGGCATAGTCAGGTCATTCAATCCATGCTATATATACAACTAGCAACAATGGGAAACATTTTGAAGATGATCGATCTAGATTTTTTTTCGGGCTATACCGAGAGAGAATAGGTTAAATATCTCTTGGAATATTGTAGGTAGACTTTCCAAATTTACACCACACATGCATCTTGTTGTTTACCAGAATAATTGTATTGATGGATATCCTGATTTAGCACAGTTATTACCGCAAGATTTATCTTGATATGTACCAGAGCACAATTCAGAAAAGTAAGCTCGACCTATTTTTTCAAACACAGCTACATGTACATCAACACATGCCTGATGACTAACCTAAACTCTAATTTACACAACTCATGTACCTACCTGAATATCAACAGCAGATGGGGTTCTGAAATCATTCAGTTGAGCTCCTCCGTTCATTCTAAATGTCTGTAGCACCCCCAGTCCCAACGCACCGACCAGGGACACAAAATATCATTTGTTTTGTATTACTTATTGGAACACATCAGACGGTAGACATTTCATAGAGTGAAAGAAAGAAAGTTACAATTCTATATAGAATATCACAGTGTGGAGTTTAAATAAACTCAAAATAAATCAATCGACAACTGCAATTCGAAACATAGTGTTTTCTCTTCGCTTTCAAAGACAACTCTTGATATTTACATGCGCCGTTACCCACGCTAGACTTACGTCAATGCCATTGCCACGGTATTTGTAAAGATATACTTTCTATTTTGTGTATGAGGTCAAGTCTACTGTCTATTGATATCAAACCACTAAGGAGCCTCCAGTGTATATTTTCAGTTAATTTCTCCAATTTCTGTCCAAAGATTAAAGGGTAGTGACATTTATATGCCCTGGGTTTTCCTGTTTAGTGATCTAGTATATTTTCGTGTCATCGCGGCTTGTGACTAATTGTCATGGTGGTCTGTTAACCTTGTCAGTGTCAGAGATATTGAATTGTCGTGTTCTTGGAATAATCTGTATATTGTGTAACCGAGTGACGCGAAATCGTTTTCAGGAATTCCTATTGACTTATAGGCCTAGAACACACGAGCCAGTTTGCCTTGACGAGTGAATAAATTTATGGAAGTCTGTGGTGGCCATTACCTTTCTTACAAGCTTTTATTATAAACGATGACCGTACCAGTGCAGGATATAGAGAATGGCCGTAACAGTCTTCTAACAATTTGGTCTCGCTTGTCAAGGAAAACTGGCTCGTGTGTATCAGGTATAAGGGCCTCCGAAACTTTTGGTGACATTTGTGATTATCGCCCTTGGCCATGGTTTTTCCTGCATATTAACAGCTCCCCTCATCTTAAATGTAAGGGTTTTTCGTTGGTTTCTATTCGTAGCCTACACAATGATATGCAGTTCCTCCGGTGAACTCCCCGGTGGCTATTTTTAAGGCCGAATATTGGACGCTGTCTATTCTTTTAACTTTTTATGGTGATTGGTAAGCGATTGACCCATAATCTATATTTGACCTGATGAGGGTTTGATGTAATTTGATTAGACTATGTTTGTTTTCACAGCTGAAACTTTGTATCCCCATTTATCGGCCCAGCTGCTAATTGAATCTAGTACATTTTGCATTATACTTGTAAGTTTATTTTATGGAACGAACCAGCGAAATTCTATAAGTCAGTATCACCAGCAAATAGGTACTGTTCAATATCGGGGTGCCTGCAGGCTTCAATTTCTAAGGCTAGTCCGTTTATAGAGATATTGAAAAAGGTCGGACTGTGGGGTAGCGTGATCTTGTTCATGGATATGATGTTTCCAATTCGAACTTTTCTCGATCATGTAGAAATTTTTTTATCCAGTGTTGTCTCATACCCTTAATTCCTATACGTTGTTTAATTGTGTAATTATTCCGTCCTGCCATACAAGGTCAAATACATTTTTCTATATCCAAGACAGTGCCTAATGTATATTGGTGCTCGCCAATTCCCTTTTTGATTGAGTATTGGGGTCTGGCTATATGGCCTATAATGCTTCTTTTTTTCGAGGACCTCTATTCGTTTTGTTAACCCTACCTGGTCTGGGCCCCCCCCCCCCTTACCAAACTTTCTGCGCTATCTCCGGAACGACAAAAAATGGAGAGCTGAAACTCCGGGACTTTATAGTTTATCATATTGGTGTTATTTTGAGGTTATTTGCATGACCCCCCGAGCAGAGGATCATGGGTAAATTCCAGATGGCGGCCACGTCGGTCCCAGAAAAGTGATATTTTTGTCATATTTCTTCAAAATTTTAGCTTTTTCACGATGAAAAGCGGACAAAAACTATTTTTATTTCACATGACATTAATATTTACTAAGTTATCATGCAGTTTTTGTGGAGAAATTGCATAAAGAAAAAAATCTGACTGAAAAATCGACCAAAAAATGCCGTTTTAGAAAATGACGTCACTGTGACGTCATCATAGCGACCTTCTTGAATATTTTTACATTTGTTGGTAGAGCTTGATCCAAGGGTATAATGTGGTAAGTTTCAGCCCCCTAGCTCAAGGGGTAAGACAAATAATCAGATCCCACAGAGTGGGTGCATTTCGGCTCCCCTCCCCCCCCCCCCACCCCAAGGCCACAACAGGTCCAAACGAGAGATCCTGAAGGATCTTGGCGCCCACCATTGTCAGATAATTGTAAGCTAATGACAAGAGGATCTTTTTGTCCATTGTTACTAAGAAACGATTGATTTCTAATTTTGTTAGCAGAATTTCGAATTTGAGCGAAAAAGATTGAAAAAGGGACACTGGAAAACACCAAGATATTATCTTACTAAGTTCAGGAGTTTCAAGATTTCTAGAAACTGTACTTGATGTCGGTTGTTAAAGTACAAGTGAAATGAGCAAAGTTAGTCTGAAATTGAATGTCCGGAGGATCCTCCATCTTCATTTTGTAGTATTTTTTTTGCACGTGTCATCATTGGGTACTGGAAGTGAAGACAAATCTCTTTGACAATTTCGCATGAACTATGAAACATACTTAAGATTTTATAATTAGGAACGAATGCTAATTCTGTTCTGTTTACTGGGCTAGTTTGAGATATCTCTTTCAAGATACCATGCTCGAAAATAGTAAGACGGTATAAACTTAATACTGAAGGGATCCGGTCTGTGCAGTAATGTTGAAACTTTGAAAGTGTCTGAATCCTGATTATCTCCCTTGGATCGAAACACGCAGTAGTCTACAGTTGTCGCGTTGTGACGTTGTGTCACAAGAGTGACATCCCTTCGTGTAGCCGGCCTGTCAGCAGACGAAACAGTAGGGTAGTTCACTTGCAACGGCATGGAGTAAAGTAAACTGATTAAAATTTGAAGAAATACATTTTAATTCGGAATCATTTGAACTCCTTGATATAGAAGGTGAAGGTATGGATATTCTCCATAGTAAATATATAGAATATGCCCCACCGTTTGATCCGCCGACTCTTGTGATGCAGCGTCACAACTCGAGAATATCATATTAACTTGAACTCAGAGTAACTTGGATTTTCGAACCAGACCAAAAAAGGTATCTTGCAAACTATGCCCCATGTGGGACCCGTGTATCTAACTTGAAAAAGATCCGCGCACCACTTCCTGAGAAATCACGATAACAAAGTTTCATGGGAAAATTCAAGATGGCCGCCTGGTGGCCATACTGGACTTTCGAATCGGATCGAAAAAGGTATCTTGCACAACTAGACCCCAAGGGGAACCTGTGTACCAAATTTGAGAAAGATCCATGCAGTAGTTCCTGAGAAACAAATTTTCATGGGGAAATTAAGATGGCGGGCTGGTGGCCATATTGGATTTTCGAATCGGAGTGAAAAGGGTATCTTGCACAACTAGACCCCAAGAGGAACATGTGTACCAGATTTGAGAAAGATCCATGCTGTACTTCCCGAGAAATCAAGATAATAAAGTTTCATGGGGAAATCCAAGTTGGCTGCCTGGTGGCCATATTGGATTTTCGAATCTGACCAGAAAAGGTATCTTGCACAATTAGACCACAAGGGGAACCTGTGTACAAATTTGAGAAAGATCCATGCAGTAGTAAAAGTTACTGATAAATCGCGATAAAGTTAAAATTGGGAAATCCAATATGGGAAATCTAAGATGGCCCCCTGGTGGCCATATTGGATTTTCGAATCGGACCGAAAAAGGTATCTTGCACAACTAGACCCCAAGGGGAACCTGTGTACCAAATTTGAGAAAGATCCATGCAATAGTTTCTGAGAAAACGCGATAACAAGGTTTCATGGGGAAATCCAAGATGGCTGCCTGGTGGCCATATTGGATTTTCGAATCGGACCAGAAAAGGTATCGTGCACAACTAGACCAGATGATGGTGAACCATTGTACCAAATTTGAGAAAGATCCATGCAGTAGTTCCCGAGAAATAGCAATAACAAGGTTTCATGGGGAAATCCAAGATGGCCGCCTTGTGGCCATATTGGATATTCGAATCGGACCAGAAAAGGTATCTTGCACAACTAGACCCCAAGGGGAACCTGTGTACTGAATTTGAGAAAGATCCATGCAATACTTACTGAGAAATCACGATAAAAAAGTTTCATGTGGAAATCTAAGATGGCCGCCTGGTGGCCATATTGGATTTTCGATTCGGACCGAAGAAAGGTATCTTGCACAACTAGATCCTAAGGGGAACCAGTGTACCAAATTTGAGAAAGATCCATGCAATACTTCCTGAGAAATCACGATAACAAAGTTTCATGTGGAAATCTAAGATGGCTGCCTGGTGGCGATATTGGATTTTTGATTCGGACCGAAAAAGGTATCTTGCACAACTAGACCCTAAGGGGAACCAGTGTACCAAATTTGAGAAAGATCCATGCAATACTTCCTGAGAAATCACGATAACAAAGTTTCATGTGGAAATCCAAGATGGCTGCCTGGTGGCCATATTGGATTTTCGAATCGGACCAGAAAAGGTATCTTGCACAACTAGACCCCAAGGGGAACCTGTGTACCAAATTTGAGAAAGATCCATGCAGTAGTTCCTGAGAAATCACGATAACAAGGTTTCATGGGGAAATCCAAGATGGCCGCCTTGTGGCCATATTGGATATCAAATCGGACCAGAAAAGGTATCTTGCACAACTAGACCCCAAGGGGAACCAGTGTACCAAATTTGAGAAAGATCCATGCAGTAGTTCCCGAGAAATCGCGATAACAAGGTTTCATGAGAAAATCCAAGATGGCTGCCTGGTGGCCTTATTGGATTTTCGAATCGGACCAGAAAAGGTATCTTGCACAACTAGACCCCAAGGGGAACCCGTGTACCGAATTTGAGAAAGATCCATGCAGTAGTTCCCGAGAAATTGCGATAACAAGGTTTCATGGGAAAATCCAAGATGACCGCCTTGTGGCCATATTGGATTTTCAAATCGGACCAGAAAAGGTATCTTGCGCAACTAGACCCCAAGGGGAACCTGTGTACCAAATTTGAGAAAGATCCATGCTGTAGTTCCTGAGAAATCGCGATAACAAGGTTTCATGGGAAAATCCAAGATGGCCGCCTTGTGGCCATATTGGATTTTCGAATCGGACCATAAAAGGTATCTTGCACAACTAGACCCCAAGGGGAACCTGTGTACCAAATCTGAGAAAGATCCACGCAGTAGTTCCTGAGAAATCGCGATAGCAATAATTGTTTACGGACGGACGGACTGACGACGGACGACGGACGACGGACCACGGACGAAAAGTGATTTGAATAGCCCACCATCTGGTGATGGTGGGCTAAAAAGCCCAGGCCAGAAAGGATTAAATAAGTTGTTGCCACTGAGTGAGGGTACAGGTAGGTTTATATACATACAAATACATGAAATCAACTCGTAGTGACTAATTACCACAAAGTTGCCATAAAGGATCACACAGTGACCACTAGTGATGTGTAACACCACCAAAATTTGTATCAAAATTATTATATTTTAGGCGTTATTTTCCAGAAAACAAACCAGCTATTTCCTCTCATTTCTGTCAACCAAACGGATTTGGGCTTATCGAAAATATGTTTTTACCACGCAAACAATATTATAAGGACATAGGACAATATTATAAGGACATAAGACAATATTATACGGACATAGGACAATGTTATTCTACATAATTATATGTCAACATCCGGTGTCTCATTTTGGAAAATTGAACTTATAGTTCGCAAATTTGATCGATTGTCTTCTGCTACATTATTATGAAACGCAGTTATTTGAAAACTATACAGAAATTAGAAAACAGCATACAATAGCAGCGATATCTTACTAGAAAGTATTTTTGATCTTGTATTACGTTACTTTAGTTTTCTGTAATCTTGAATATATAAGCGTTTCAAAAATATATATATTTTCAAAAGTTCTTGGCATATATTTTCTCAATGTTACTGGATGTGTGAAACGTCGTTATTTTCGGCCTATTGGTGTCTTTCTTTGTGACGATGTGTTTTATCAAGCACTTCTTTTTCAGCTCTCCGATGGATTTTTCTTTATATAGCCCGTACTGTGTTTTTGTGAAAACTTTGTTTGTTTCAGCCCTACAGTGTCTTTCTTGTGAGACGTATATTCTATCTTCGTTTTCAGTACTCTGGTATCTTTCTTGTGAGATTTAATTTAATTTGGTTTTCACTGCTCCAATGCCTTTCTTGTGAGTAGTACGAATGGTCTATTTAGACCACTCTGTTCTATCTCTTCATATGGAGACTCGATATCTCGAAAGGGTCACGAAACTGTGTCCCTAGGTTCTCATGGGTGTTATGCATAAAATATTGATGGTTTTGATATGATGTCTCCTAAATTGGAAATGAAGCCATAAAACCGAAAATAGCTGTTATCTCTCCGACGTTGGAGGCTAGAGATGCATTTTCGTCTCACGGTCTCACATGATTCACTGCGCCATGGGGTGAAACTTTGACGCGATAACATGAAAACTGTTCAATAAAATGTGGTAAAAAACGTGCCAAATACTTATATATATTTGACTCTGCAGCATGACAGATTACTCTGGTCGATATGATATGTTATTCTTTGACGTATCCACGCTCAAGGCTACATTTATATTGTTACGCCAGCTTCCGTCATTATGTAAAGCGTACTGTATTTTTTACGTCAGGCTGCTGTCTTCATTCCGATGATTGCATAACGCGACCATACGACGTCTCCCTCTTATCGTATGGGTACCTTGCACATGTATATATTATGTAAACAAAACATCTTATTAATCTATCACAATATGGTGGGATTATATCACGTAAACCGTTGATCTGTCAAATATTCATTATACTATACCTATTTTCATTCGTTCCTTTATTCGTTAAGCATATCCCTTATATAATTAACGATAGAGTCGCTTCCCTTCTTCCTATGGGAGAGACTGCAGGGTACGAGTTCTCCTTTTTCAAATTGTTCGGTACTGATGACGAATCCCAACATACGCATGATCTTTTATCGGGATTTATTATGTATGAAACACCATGAAATGCTATTTATTTACAATGAAGTGTTGTCATGTGAACAGTTGATCATAAAGCAGTTATACCAATATACCACACCTTTGAATCATTCTCGAAATGTCGTTTAGTGTATACCTTATAGCATCATCAATAGAATCGCGATTGTTTTTTTTTGTTTTTTTTTATTTTGTCTGATGTTTCGATTGTTCTATAGATGTATTTTCGTCGCAGAATCTGCAGGATAAATTAGTAAATAATCTTTTAATGTGAAATAAAATAGCTTTTATCCACTTCTCTAGACAGAAAACCAAGAAATTGTTAAGAAAAATGTCGAAAATCTCACTTTTCTGGTACGCCACATGGTCGCCAGTTTTGAATTCATCCATGAACCTCTGCTTCAGGGGTTTTGCAAATAAAAAACAACAGAGGGCGGGGGGGGGGGGGGCGGAAAATGCTAGGTAGGGTTAAGAGAACAGATAAAGGTATCCGTATAGACCCTTCGTACTACTCTTGTGAAGATATATTTCATGATGATTTTCATCACGCCAATGTATTCTAATCGTTCTTGAGATTAATCCAGTGCCTCTCGTATTTTATCTTTGTTTCCATGCAGCTCTTCAGTGTCTTACTTGTGAAGACATAGTTATAGACTCTGACAATGCCTTCGTGAAAACGGTGTTCAATGTATTCAGCCAGAGGAATCAGCAGTGCGTTTCAAGTGACGTCAACGTCAACACGCCTAACGTACGACTGAAGACCTGCTCTACGCCTTCCTTTGGGAAAGTCGCTAAGTGTGCGCTAATAAACGGTCGTTCGGAATCCTCCCTTAGTTATATACGTGAGTATATGTCATTTCACTCTTGAATATAAGTAAGCTCTCCTGATTATACACCCGTAATTCAATAATCTGTAGATCAAATGTACATGTGTATTAATGCGGCAGCGCCCAAATCTTAAAAACAAGTTCTTTCGCTGAATACCAACATATTTTATATATATATATTGCTCATAATTATAGACACATTCAAAAATAATGACTGGGCTGGGTGGGTGGTGCCTAGTTGGTTCGTCGTGATATAGCTGAAATATTGTTGAAAGCGACGTTAAATTCTATTCACTCACTCACTCACTCAAAAATAATGTAAGTACTCCGTCCCTGTTTCAGATATTAACAGTCTCATCGTGCTGTTCCAGCTGTCTCCCCTCCAGCGATTGGTCATTCGACCCGCACCATTTTAAATTGAGACGAGCATTCTCATTGGATCAATAATTATAGGAACCACCCCAATCTTCATACACAGTTACGTGGCTGTCTCGGTTGACCCATGACGTACCCCGGCCTAATTTTCGATCTCAAATTCTGCCGTCTAACATGGGAGATGTTGTTGTTGCTGCATCAGCCAGTACTTGCCCCCACCCTCACCGCGCGCGTCCAGTTCCAGTGTGAGTAAACTTAAAGTTACCGGTATATACAACGGCACATTTAACTTTGGCGCTGTGAAAAAATCTTGTGTTTCATATATCACTTGTCTGACCGATATCTACGGGGGTACGTGTGATGTTGATCATAGCTAGGTATTGTCTTGACGACATTCGCCTGTCGCGATTCGTATGAGAAAAGTCCACACCTGAAGGTTAAATATTCTATATCGTTTGTAACTGGTCAACCAACTGGCTGACAATATTCCAATCTGAATTATTGTCGGGAACTCACGAGTTTTCCACAGCGCCATATGTCGCGATGATATTTCTGCGATCACACCATCGCAGTTCACTGAGATTGGTCCAGTATAGGTGTTGTAAATCTGTAATTCTGAGCAAGCAGGACATCACATGACTCTAAAATGGCGGGTTGCGTCGGTAGAGTTTAGCTGATTGACTGACGACATCACATGATGTTGATTTCTGGGGATTTTCCTTATAGTTGCCGAAAGTAGGCTGAAAATGGATATACATGTACACGCTCGCAGGGTCTGTCTAACCGCGCACAGATGGCCCAGATGGTTACAGTTTGCGTGCAGTCCTCTTTCTTCAACTCTAGGAAATGTATGAAAAAATGTGTCAAATCCAGCATACCGTCCACAAAAACCGTATAGAAATAGTTTCTTTGCATTGTTTTTTTGAAAATTTTGTTTGTAGTCTTTCAAGATGTTAGTATCTATCCTCTTTTTGTTGTTTACCATACAGTTGGAACAGTACAGTTCGGTTTGACAGTACGGGCTCGGAGATGCGTAGAAGTGGACCGCAGCACCCCGGATACGTGCAGGGATGGACATAATGACGTTGAAGACGAGGGATTTATTACTGAGATCCTAAGTATCGTGAGCACTGTCAGTGTGAACTCGTATCAGGGAACCACCTGTTTTTGTTCATACAATGGTTGTGTCAGTGGCCAAGCCAAAATTGCGCCCGGAATCGTCACGTGGAGTGTCAGTCTTATAGTAGCTTTGATGATGAGTCCGTTTTTTGGAAAATAATTTGAAGGTGAAATGTAATGGCTTATAGGTTTTCCATGAAAATGTTACATGTTCTTTATCACTAAATGATTCACAAATACTATAAAGAGAATTTAGGGGAAAAAATGTAAGCCCTGGTATTATTCTTGGTTGTTGATAAATGCATGGTGGATGGCATCACATGAATTTCAACGTCCTGAAATGAGAATCTTCAGCCATAGTATAGAATGGACACAAATTGACCACAGGACGTCGTGTCAATAAGGGAACCCGCTCAGTGCTTTAACATTGACAACACCATAGAAATCGTAAAATTTGTTATTATAGTGGCTTTCAAATACTTCAAATCCAAATTCGCTTTGAAGAATTTCTTTTTGTCCCGAAATTAAATAATCATTTGGAACAAAGACATCTCCGGTAAAAGAATAGAATTCAACCGTGCAGCCATTTAATGAACAGATCGTTGCCTGATCTCAACCTTATGTCACGTGTGCAATGACGTCGCTTTGTGCCTCATGCGGCTGAAGTGTCTGATCTCAGGACGTCCCTGTGGTAATCAGGACGAGTAGGGACTGAAAAGCAATTTGGAGAACGAAGAATGTCAAATAACAAACAGGTAATATGATTAACATGCATACACTCTCAGAAATATTCAGAGAATAATCCTGAATAGTTCTGGCTGCACACCCACAGCTGAATTTCAGGAATTTTACCTGAAATCCAGGGATAATTTCCTGAATTTCAGAAACAAGATCCCTGAATGAGAGGATTTTTGATTAGTAAGTTCTCGACCCTATTCAGGTACGTAAAATCTCCTAAAATTCCGGTAATTTAACTTTGATTCATGGATGATATAACTGAATTTCAGGAAATTATCCCTGGATTTCAGGTAAAATCCCTGAAATTGAGTTGTGGATGTGCATCTTGATCTGTTCAGAATTATTCCCTGAACATTTCTGAGAGTGTAAATGTGCCATCCTCATGGCATCATATTTTATTATTCCACAAGCAAATTTGTATTCCATATCGGGATTGTGATTGGTTAATAGGTCGGGTCGTATACACCCATACACCCCGAGTGGTGGCTTGCTACTCGGGGTATATGAAAAAACAACCCGCGTGCCATTGGAAACGAAGCTCTCGCTTCGGAAGTTCAGCCGACCATATCCCAAATATTTATGACATAACTTTCGTTCACTCGTCAAAATTTAATGGAATAAAGTCACAGTACATCATTGTCAGTGAAGTGTTAGACATAACTCACCAAATGTGTCATTTGTCCCAAAAATAAAAATCGTTTTCCGAACGAAACATCGAAATGCATCATCGTGGATTGCGTCGTGGCGCGTTTCTCCAAGTGCAGTAGCAAAATGCGGACGATTTCATAACCGAAATGGCCCGCTGAATTTGTCCGTTGTGTCGTTGGTTCTAAATGATGAACCTTTTTGAATATTTTTGCATGAGGGATGATAAATTCGTTATTCAGTTTCATACACCAGAGGGGATGTATGAAAAGTTACGACCCTCAAGTGAACTCTTGTACCCTGAGGCTGACAGGATGTACGAGTTTAAGGGAGGGTCGTAACTTTCCATTCACCCGGGGGGAAACCTGAATAACGAATAGTATATCTCCTATACACCAGATGTTACACCGACGGTTTAGGAGGACCCAAACTCTGACAGCGAGAGAATGAGGTGTGCAAGCGCGTGGGTTATATAAGGGCCAGTGTGGTTTCAGCCTGATGAAACTCGGTTGATTCTTTAGAAAATTGTGTGATTCTGTGAGAACATGCTCTTTTTCATGTGGAATCAGATGATTCCAGATAGAACCAATATGTTTCCTTGTGATATAAATGGCTCTACATGAGAACGTCTTCTATCATTTGGGTGAGTGAGTGAATAGGGTTTAACGTCGCTTTCTGCCATTTGAGTATTTATTTGTTTGTATATGTATCACCGAAAATAATAAAATCATTGTTATTCTCGAACTACTTTGAGAAGGAAGGAAATTGGTTGTATGTAGAACTTAACAGGTGTTTTCTCGAGCCATACTTCACAGACGTGCCGTGGAGTGATCCAACTAGTTTCATATCGTAAAACGACAGGACTGTATCACCCGTTCGTAGTTAACACATTAATATTAATTCTGTTATAATGAATTCATCGAATAAATGTCCTTTAGTACTATTTTATTACGGCTGAGAGACCAAATCGATGACCATACATGATCAAGTTATTCACCTGTACCATGTGTACGTCTGCAGCAAAATGTTTGAGATTGAACTGCGAGTTACTAAAAACTTGAAACAGTAAAACACGCGGATCGGATTGATGTGTAGAGAAAGTCGATCTAGGCTATTCACAATGACACACATCAATAAAGAAATAGTGGCTTGATGATGGGTCCCGTATAATGCCACAGCGCGATCTCTTACATCAGGCTATATGAAGTGACTTAATACGTCAACCGGAGAACATTACTTTCAAAGTCTTAGTTTGACATGCGGTTCATGTGCACATTTTGCCAGCAAGCACTTAACTTCCGGCTAACCCCACACTTTCCAGATGGGTTCTTGCGCGAACTACATTAGCCAAACCTTTAAGGAAAACAAACAAATCGACGTTTTTTTTACCATAATGTGCATCGTGACCTGTATTCACCAGTTGCACACGTAATCGGCTTGTAATACGCAGATTATAAGCTACAAACGTTTCCGCCGGCATTGATGCATCTGCATCAATAAGTTTTCTTGTGTTCTTCTGAAGCCAGAAATCCTACGTTATACTTCATTCATGGGGAGGGGGGAGTGCCCCCCGCCCCCTATATATTTTCGCTACGGCTAAGGCTAGCGAGCTGAAACTTACCACACTAAATATCTGGGTCAAGCTCTACAAGAAAATGTAAAAAAACCAAGATGGCCGCAATGATGACGTCACTGTGACGTCATTTTAAAAAAGAGCATTTTTGGACGATTTTTCGATCAGAATTTTCGATTTTTTTGTTGTTTTTTCTTCGCAAAAACTGCATGAAAAATTGGTAAATAATAATCTGATATGAAATAAAATAGGTTTTCCCCACTTTTCCACACAGAAAAGCATTTTTTTTTAAGAAATATGACGAAAACATCACTTTTCTGGTACCCCACATGGACGCCATTTTGAATTTACCCATGATCCTCTGCTCGGGGGGCCATGCAAATAGACTCAAAATGATTCCAATATGATAATCTAAAAAGTCACGAAGTTTCAGCTCAGTGTCGTTCCGGAGATAGGAGCAAAAAAAAAACAACAACAGGAGAGCGGAAAGTATACGTAATCTGTACGCATTGTTCTTCTAACCTGTAACGCAATTTGTTGACCTATATCTCTGTTAAATGTTCAGTGTTTATAACAGGCGTTGTTTTCCTATCCCTAAATACATTATACGAATTTGTTATGACAAAGCAAAATGAACGCACCCTTGTTCAACCGTAACTCGTTGCTGTGTGAATAGTACATAGAACTGTGAGATATATAAACTTTTTGATGAAACCACGGACACTGTAATGTAATTGTGAAGGGACGGAATGCTTTGAAAACATACTGTATTAGACGTACAGCTATGCTATAAATAAGGAGCAAATCCACATTTGCCTGGCCTGTGGGATATTGTGTGGTAGACGGCTACGTATATATATTCAATAAATTATATATTTTTTTTTCAAATCGATTTTTTTTATTTATCCCATTTTTCTGTCTTATTTGGCTCAAAGTAATTAATTCCCATTGCTGTCAATTAAGTTAAGCCGAACAAAACCCAAGTTACTACAGTTTTTCATTTTCTATCTGATCTCTACGACATAGAATAATGATAGGAAATTTAACATGTGGCTGTCGCCATCGGGACCCCTCGGGCCAGGCCCAGAGCAATTGTGGAAATAATGTTTCTGACGCCAACAACTCACATATTTGGAGTGGGCATAATTTTACCTGTATGATATAGATCATAGACAGACAAAACAATATAGCAATACAGCAGTGATTACCTATAGTAGATGTAGTCGAACGATTACTGTCTATTCACAGCAATCCACACAGGTTTGTGTGAAAAACACATCCCATGGCACCGACTTTCAATAGGCTTCTGGTACTGGCTGTATTAAACAACTGTATGACGTTTCATTGTTGTGAGTGAAGGACTTTTTGAGATAATGTGTTTACAAGGATATGGACCAACAGACATGTATAAAGGGGCAGAACTCCTGAAAAACACATCCGATTACACCAACTTTCAATAGGCTTCTGGTACTGGCTGTATTAAGCAACTGTATGAAATTTCATTGTTGTGATCGAGTGAAGGGCTTTTTGAGATAATGTGTTTACAAGGATAAAAACAGACAGACATGTATAAAGGGGCATAACTCCTGAAAAACACATCCAATGGCACCGACTTTCAATAGGCTTCTGGTACTGGTTGCATTAAACAACTGTATGAAGTTTCATTGTTGTGAGTGAAGGATTTTTTGAGATAATGTGTTTACAAGGATATGGACCAACAGACATGTATAAAGGCGCATAACTCCTGAAAAACACACCCGATTACACCGACTTTGAATAGGCTTCTGGTACTAGCTGCATTAAACAACTGTATGAAGTTTCATTGTTGTGAGTGAAGGACTTTTTGAAATAATGTGTTTACAAGGATAAAAACAGCCAGACATGTATAAAGGGGCATAACTCCTGAAAAACACATCCAATGGCACCGACTTTCAATAGGCTTCTGGTACTGGCTGTATTAAACAACTGTATGAAGTTTCATTGTTGTAAGTGAAGGACTTTTTGAGATAATGTGTTTACAATGATATGATGGACAGACGGACAGACGGACGGACGGACGCCCCGACAGACGGACGGACAGACGACGGAGGCAACGACAATATCGCTCGGGCAGAATCTGCCCGAGGGGTAAAAACTGTAGTAACATGGGTGTTGTGCCATGAATGGAAATGACTTCATTTGAATCAAAGATGAGACAAAAATTTGAAAAATAAAACATACAAATTTATTTGAAAAAAAAAATTATATTATTAATTTTCATAATTTATTTAAAATTCCCGTATACATCTACCACCCAATAACCCACAGACAACTGTGAGTAAATCGATATTTGTTTTGAAATTTATTCAGTTGTTGTTATTTTTGTTTGTATATTTACAAATTTTCTGAGATGCGAAAAGGATTAAACAGCATCCATATGACTCTAAAGGAAAGCACCCCTCGTCACCTAACATTAAGACCCGAGAATACGGTGGATTCTCTGGCGTAGCCTTAGTATTTCAGTCGCACTTTTATTGCAACTGTTCATGTGGAGACTATGAAGTATCCACACGGCCCCTAGCACCGGCTTAAGCGGAATTAGATACGCTAGCTCGGAAGCTGTGATGACAGATCAGCTCAAACAACTCATCTGTTGTTAATGGATGAGCATAGAGGACGTCTGATGGAGTAAACGCCTCAACATGGGGTAATCTGGTAAGACGAAGACAAAGGGTTACCGAAATATGGTTGAGAATTTGGGCACTTAGAAGCCATGCATCTGTGTAAATACTTTATAATACGAAATTTAAGTGCTTAGAAATGTAAAACAGTTTTCACCAGAATAGTTGGCATATCGGAGCAAATCAGTGTTCGTGGCGGGTTAGTCAAGGACTGCGGATCTGCAACATTTCTGCTATTTCGCTTTACAGGACTTAATGGGAAGCGTCATGCATCATCATATTGAGACCTTCCCTCCTAAGGAGGAACAGAATCTTAAAAGCTGTTTTGTACCTGAATATTTTTAAATGTATCGTTGCCATCCAACGTTATATGGATTTATTCTATATAAGACGTTCGTCTGGTGGACGCTGAATGTGTATGCTGCCAGAGATAGGTGAGATTCTGTTTTGCTGATATTGTGTGAAAATAGATGAATCTAGTGGAGCTACAAACCAGGATAGTGGAGATATGAGCAATTGGAGCTATATGCAAGAGGTGGGAAAAATTGACGAGGTCTAGCGACAAAAAAGCAACCATAGAGCTCTACGGGAAACCTTCCCTCGTCACCTAACATTCAGATCCGAGAATACGGTGGATTCTCGGGCGTAGACGTAGTATTTCAGCCGAGCGTTTTTGCAGCTGTTCATATGAATATCCACACTTGGCCCCTAGCACCGGCTTAAAGGGTCGCTAGCTCGGGAGCTGTGAGGATAGATCAGCTCAAACAACTCATCTGATGTTTATGGATGAGTATCGTGAACGTCTGATGGAGTAAACTCCTCAACATGGGGTAAACCTGGTAAATGCAAGAAAACCCAGAAAACTAACCTGTAATGCCCGACGTCGTACGGCTTAAATTTCCCACGAAAACAATAAACCTACATATATTTGTTCAGAGACATGTACAGAGAGCGGCCCTCTGGGACTAACAGTCCACCAGCAGAATCCTGCCATATACACGAGATAAATTGGAGCGATATGCAAGAGGTGGGGAAAATTAAAGGGAACGTAAACTCCGCGGTAATACACCGCGGAAATTATACAAGTCCCGATAGATTTAAAAAATCGCGACAAATATTTTTTCTCATTTTTAGAAAACATAGAAAATACCGTGATTTAGAATTTCTTGGGGCGCCGCCATGTTTATTTTGGGCAGGATTTTTATCCAATGGGAAAGCGTAAAATTCAGTTGTGCCGATAATCTTCTACGTCATCGGACATTCTCTGCGTCGAGATAACATGGTCGCATATATGGTCGTTTTCATGCACTCCTCCATTACCCGACTAACAGAGGCAATGTTATAGATTAGCTTTGATGTAGAATACGGCCTGATTCTAGCAGATATTCTACGATGCCGGGCTGCTCTGCATTTGGCTGCCACAATATACCAGGTAATCCCGACACGTCGCACTATCATCCTCGTTCATGTTTGTAAGCTACGGTCTCGAATACTGCACCTCTGCCAACAACCACCTCGCTGGGGGTCTAATAACACCCCAGCCACCAGTCAGATTTTTGGACCGGATTCGGGGCCTTCGCGCACATCGCCGGAAGTGACATCATATATAGTAAAATAGATGTTTACCGAACATTTCGATTACTTTTCAAGTCTGCATAATACCTCTGTTGACCTAGCGTTAAAAAGAATTATCTGGAGATAATTTTCCCTGTTTATCTGGACAGAGCATATGAAAAGTAGTTCGCTCATGTGCAACACTAAAGGAGTTGTTCGGCCGGATTCAAACTGAACCGTGCGCTGGTTGGTTTCCCCTATACGTCATAGCAACGTAGTAAAGGTCAAATTCCGCTATTGGTGGCAGGGATGGTAATGGAGCTTGCGAAATGGAGCATGCGCTGTGGGGAGGTTGCTCTGCCAATTGACGCGTTTTTACCTCCAGAGGCAGAAGAACTAGTGTCCGCTGACGTCACGATTCTTCAAACATGGAGGCCTCTATGTTGTTCCAGTGTAACGAAGTTAAAACGTTTAGTACTGCTTTGAAAAAATTGTAAAAAAATATCTGATACACGATTTGGATTCTATGGGGAAAAAGCTTTAACTGGCCATACACGGTTCACCAGAGTTTACGTTCCCTTTAACGACGTCGGGCGACTAAAAATCAACCATATGACTCTACAGGACAGGCCCAGGTTTCCGACACTAGTTCTCGTTTAGTGTAAATTAATGCGAGTTACATGAGCAACTGAACAGAAAATTGCCAGTTATTAGCCGAGGAACTGGTCAAATGAATTAAATTTACCCCGAAGACTAGTGAGGCGACAATACTCTCGCCCCTTCAATCTGTGGTAGGTCTAAACTGGTACAGCCAACGGGCCTAAAGGGCCTGATAATATCAGCGTACTTTTAACTGTTCCTGATTGACTTGGTGATAAATCCGTGTAAGATAACCATACAGGGTGAGCTAACATCAGTCAGCCGGTAAGATGGGGTTCGATATTGATTAGAGAAGGACCTGTCTGAATCCAATAATCTAGTGTGACACCAGCCAACTATGCCACGCCACAGCACATTTCCAACGACAGTCAATCTGATTAAAACTCAGAAATAATAACCACTCCTCTATTGGACATGTCGCTAATTAATATCTGGGATAGTCTGTATCTTAAATCTGTCGCGCGTGTCAGACTGGCGACCAATCACAGTCCAACTTCAACGGGCGAATAGGTGCCTATCAGAGCAAATAATAATCTTCAGTGATTGCTCATGAAGAGCAAGAACTTCGTCAGCCGCCTGGGTTGGAGTTTTCTGCGGCTGGTTCACTATAAAAATAATCGGATAGGCACCTATTCTCTCGTTGAAGTTGGACTGTGATTGGTCGCCAGTCTGACATGCGCAACAGAGTTAAGATACAGGTTTATGTCCGATAGAGGAGCGGTTATTAAGTCTGAGTTTTAATCAGATTGAACGACAATGTACATGTTAGCGACTGCTCTCTATTTATCACGGGATGTCAGCGAAAATGTCGTGTAGCGTCTAAGGCAGCAATTGCAGAAATCTTCGTGCAATTATCTATGATGACTGTAGACTGTGGAACCATATTAAATGTGGAAATGTGACACCAAATCCATATAAACACTTAAAGAGGAATTTGACTGGGGATACCCTAAGTGTATCTCGTCTGAGCTGCTCTTTGCCAATGCATCAGCCTTGACCCCTCGTTTTAGGGGAATCTGGATCGTGAAGGCCATGAAGTGATGATCTGTCCAATTTTGGCTGTAGTATATCGTCACAGGATACAGATGTCTCCTTACGCGTTGGTTGATTCAGCGACCTGAATATACAAGACGAGTGCATTGATGTCGACGATAAGAATACTCCTGACATACTCGTTAAACTTAAAGATTAGAAGAAAGAGAATAACAAAGACCAATTATTTCATATTTGAACATAAACAGCGTGAAGATGAAATTGATGGATATCAAACTAGTACTGTCTGAACACTTTTTCGATATGCGTATCCTTGGTGAACTCTGTATTCCTTTGTACTTCTTGTTTCAAGATGGAAGATACACTGAATAAGGACAGAAGATATTATTTCACTTCATCATGTTTCTATTTGAGTTATAATTGTTGGCATACAGCAGCATAAAGTTAACATGATTAATGTTACCACAAAGAGAGTGGAGTTACTTCGTGAACAGACCGTGATATTTGAACATGAAACAGTTAACACAGTAATGGTTGCAGGAACACTAAAAGCATTTTGCTATATGCCATTTATTTCAGTCAATAAGTTAATATAAGTTTTTTTTTATAAAAGGTGAGATGTACAAGTAAGTTTTATACCAGTCAGAGTTGTCTCCCATGGACCGCTGCTGTACTCTCAATGTCTTGAAGTAAACCTAGCAAGGTTGTTAGTAGTTCTTCCAAATGTTTTTTTATTTGGGTTTCATTTACTAACTTTTTGTACAACCATATCCGCCCTTTTAGTAAGCGCGTAACGAAAACTTGAACCGGGGAAACTGCGAGCTGTCATGAACGCCAAATCCATACAAAACAATATACCATCTCAAAGAACTCCGATGAATAAAAAATAAATTGGTCAAAATCATGGAAACAATCACATCCATGGCGAATATTCCTGGAGGAAAATATACCGCAGAAAATCTGTAGGGACTAGTCTGTTTACGCTGGGGTGCCACCGACAACTATACTTCAGTCTCGGTCTCGTTAGAAATAGCGATCGGACGTCCCGAAAAAAACCAGTACCATGATAACTCTTATGTACAATATCATAATATGCTCTTTACAGTACCATAATATACAGTTGCACAATACCATAATATACTATAGTACAGTACCATAATATAATATAGTACTATACCATAATATACTATAGTACAGTTCCATAATATACTAGCCCCGTGGGGCTTCCGGGGATTGACCTGGGATGTCGTTGTGCACACCATAGGTTATGGTAAGAATAGGCCTCAGCTCCTCGGACAGCTTGTCGTAAGAGGCGACTAACTGAGGCACCCGTGGGGTTCCAGGGTGTGAAAAGGAATAGGACCCCACCCGTGTGGTTCCCGGGTGTGAAAAGGAATAGGACCCAACGTCGTGATATGACTGAAATATAGTTGAAAGCGACGTTAAATCATATTCACTCACTCACCCATAATATACTATAGTACAGTACCATCATATTTTATAGTACAGTACCATAATATACTATAGATAATAGCACTATACAATAATTAAGAAATAATGTTTCCATTAGTGTGGAAAAGTTTATAAATTTTTATAAAGCTTATACATTTTATAAATTTCAGAAAACAAGTTGATAGCTATTACCAAATAAAGGTGACGACAGCTTCACCAATAAGTGGTGATCAGTTTAATAGGAACACCGACAACCACATTCCATAATAACCTTTATATTGAGATGACAAGACCCTATACCAATAAATGTTAATGACCTGAAATCTACACTCATTGCTCCTCGCCATTTATTGGTGATGGCAAGTCCCCTACACCAATAACTACATGGTGATGAACTGGCCTCCTCGCCATTTGTCATCACCAATAAATGGTGACGAGCAGGTCTCATCACCAATTAATGCTGATGGCCATCCACAATATTTTGGCTGGTGCAATCAATAGTTTTCAATGATGCAAAAAAGACATCGTGAGGTTCTTTTCATAAATCCCTTATCCCTGTCCAGTATACTTTTTGATTTTGTAGAGTATGATGTGATTGTGAGTTTTCATTTGAATATGTAAACACATGAAGCTCAAAAGGCCCCAGCTCCGGGTTAAGCGGAATTTGACATAAGTTATGCAACGTCGCGCCAGAGATACGCTACGATCGTATTTTGCGTCAGTGTACGACAATACTACACACGTTCGAACCAACAGCGAACTGGAACTGTCAGATCGACATTAGTGTAAAGATTTACATTCAGTACATATTCAACCCTAAAACATTGTGGACCACAATATGACAATTATGCCTTGCACAATGACACTATATCCAAATACGTAATAGAACTTTTCCTTTTGTATATAAATGATATTTCTTATGTTACCCAACTCCTTGATATTATACTTTTTGCAGATGACACAAGTGTTACCCTGTCTGATAGCGACCCAAAACTACTAGTGGATATGATTGTTGAGGAATTGGAAAAATTACAAACTTGGTTCTCTTGTAACAAATTGTCACTAAATGTTTTGAAATCAAAATTTATGTTTATTAAGCCATCTAGACGCCGTGCATGCAATTTCAAACCTAAAATATCTATATGTGGTACTGAACTCGAGCAAGTCTCCCATTTCAAATTTTTAGGGGTGCATTTTAATGATCGTCTCAATTGGACAACACACATTGACGAAATACGAAAAAAGATTTCAAGAAATATTGGCGTTATCAATCATATCAAATCTACTCTGAACAAAAAATCGCTCTATATACTATACTATTCCCTAATCTATCCATACCTATCATATTGCAACATTCTATGGGGGAATACGTATCCAACTCATATCGAGCCCTTGAAACGATTACAAAAAAAGATTGTTCGTATAATCATGTCAGCCGACAAGCTAGCTCATACAGATCTACTTTTTAAAGAGTTGAATATTTTGCCAGTTGCCAGTTTAAACGATCATTTAATTTCGTTGCTCGTGCACAAGTTTTCATTTCATAATCACTTGTTACCCATTTCACTTCGAGATTGCTTCATCAAGATATCAGCTATCCATTCCTATCCAACTCGACAGTCTACCATAAATATCTATCGTCCATTTTACTCATCGGATCTTTCATACTATTCGGTTAAGATAAAGGGACCTCGGTTGTGGAACAGTTTGCCCCCTAAGTTAAAATCTACTCCATCCTTGTCACTGTTTAAATCGCAATCGCAATCTTATTTTAACAATATTTAAGTCCCTAGTGTATTACATTATAATACCACACATAGTTTCATTTGATTATGGTAGATTTTCTGTGGACCACAAGGTTCTTGTTTTATTTATACAAATGGTATCAGCTGCCTGTCATTCCTACATGCATATTTATATTCATCAAAATCATGTATGCTTAATATTAATTTAATTAATTTGGGATAGAACAAGCCCTTCGGGGTTTTATTCCCGCCAAATGCTTTATACTGATTTATACACAATGTTGCATCTGGTGAATAAAGTACTGATACTGATACGTCTAATGTGTTAAACGGCCTTCAAGACGACCGAAAGCAGGCCTTATTGAACCATTGACCTCTCAAAATGTGTTTACAGTTCATTGATATATAACATGAACAGGCTCATGATGCGATCAGTTTGGGGCGAAAAAAAATTGTAATGAGCGTCTCTTAGAATGGGCGGTGGTGGTTATGGAAGTATGTACAAACCGCTGTTAAATTAAATCATTCGGCTGTACACGTCCAGATGTCCGTGAAACGGACATACAATAAACACGGCAAGACAGATCAGTATGAATAAAGGTAAATGAAGATAATTATGATGTTAAAGCAACTCAGAAGGTAAAATATAGATAATATACCATTAAAGACAACCTCAAACGCAAAATGAAAGCAAATTCAATGACAGACAACACATTGGTGGAATTCAGTCGCTATTTCTCATGCATTTTTAATACTAATGTTCTAACCGATTATCCAGATACTTATTTACTGTCGACTATTATCGCGGTTTTCAATTGTATTCAAAACTTGGACATAAGCAAATCTTCTGCCTAGGAAGGGATTACTGGGACTGTTCTCCAAATATGGAAACACGAACGTTAAATGGGAACGGCCCCTAAGTTGCCACTGTAACTGTTCATCAACAGTTAACTGTTGAAGTGAGTCAGCTTTCGTCTGTTTTCATCCTTCATAGTTGTTAATGCAGCAAAGACGAGCAAATGACAATCGGATATGCTGTCGTTGGATTCTATTCTCATTTATATATTTTTATTATGTTGTGACAGGTGTTGTCTGTCTGGAAAAATTGCATTCATTAACTTGAAATTAGACAAAGGATATATTTCTTTATCATTTAATATCTGTGAAAAAAGTGTAATTACCCACGGATTACATGGGGATTTTAACCACCGTCACGAAGGAAATTTGTACTAAATATAGTCTGAATAATCAGCTTTTGGAAAGATTATGTTTTGTCAGATTTTTTATTTTTTTATTTTATTTTTAAGTCTTAATTTGAATTTTGTTAAAAAATTGCATTAAAATAATAAAAAAATAAAGGAGTACATATCTAATCAAGGCTTTGTACTTTTTATTATAATATAGAAGGTTAGTTTACTTGGTGCTTTTTATTATATGAAACAATACTTACAGCTTATTGAGATATTTCACATTGTATTTTTACCTGTCTTAAGTCATATGGGGAAAAATGAGACCAAATGATAAAGGGGTAAATAGTTTTGTTTGTTTCTTCTCAGGGTAGTTTGTTATGGGTATCACATTTTTCTCTGTTTCAACAATGGTTCCATGCATGACAGACACCAGGCCGGAGTTAATCACACTCAGACTACATACTACATTCTTAAAAATTGAACATTTCTGAGAAGTTTGGTATTTCACATTGCAGAAAAACCTCTGAACTGTACTTCCTGGTATTCATTTGGGTCACTTTAGGGAAAGCATAGTGGAAGAATACATGTTCAACGGGAGTGAGAAGGCTCTCTGTCTAAAAGTTGAAGGAACTTCGATAACTCTGGGTCAACTGTTCCTGCCACCAAGCTGAAATTTTCATGGTGAACTTCTTTCAAGAATTTTACACTGGATGTCTCTCAAGGTGAACATGCCAAGAGGATTTATGTATCGAGAGACTTCTAGGTTTTTGGTGATTTTCTATGCTAATACATAGCAAGTAGCTAATAGATTACCAAACTTTCTGCGCTATCTCCGGAACGACAAAAAATGAACTGAACTGAAACTCCGTGACTTTATCGTTTATCATATTGGGGTCATTTTGAGCCTATTTGCATGACCCCCCGAGCAGAGGATCATGGGTAAAATCAAGACGGCGATCACGTCGGGTACCAGAAAAGTGATTTTTTTCTTCAGATTTCTTCAAAATTTTTGTTTTTCCGCGATGAAAAGTGGTCCTCTCCATATTTGGAGAACAGTCCCAGTAATCCCTTCCTAGGCAGAAGATTTGCTTATGTCCAAGTTTTGAATACAATTGAAAACCGCGATAATAGTCGACAGTAAATAAGTATCTGGATAATCGGTTAGAACATTAGTATTAAAAATGCATGAGATATAGCGACTGAATTCCACCAATGTGTTGTCTGTCATTGAATTTGCTTTCATTTTGCGTTTGAGGTTGTCTTTAATGGTATATTATCTATATTTTACATGGACATATCGATTAAAGGATTTTAATCAATATTTGTTTTTCTCTGGAATATGTGTCAGAAGAGTTAGTACTTAATTAAGAATTTTTTTAAAAAAAAATTCCTTGAACAGCAGATCTCAGTGATCTCAGTGATACGCTAATGGGCGTATTTAAGCCTTTTTAATTAAAGACCTGTAGCTCAATTTCCGCCAGCTAACCGGTTAATGAGCTTAGGCGTCACGTGACCTTGTGACGTCAGACAGGCGACCGTCTCCTGCGGACAGCTGTCAGCGCTATATATTAAGCTGTGGATTTGCGATTACTCCATCGCGTATATCGCTGTATAATTAATCGAAAACGATTCGAAACCATGGAGGAATATGCCAGTGATGATGATCTATATACAGACCACATACATGGGCATCTTGACGTTCTGTCGTATCAGTTTGAACCCGTACCAAACGACCGAATTGAGATGAAACCGAGGGAAAGCGAATCTGAAACAGATGAACCGTCCCACACGGAACAAGGTCGACTTGTAAACACATACTGGTATGTTATTTATTATCTATATCTTATCTAGCTGTCCTGCTCCCGACTTTTCGCAGATAAGGGGCAATTTCTCGCACAACGGGTGTTGGTGACATTATCAGATAGCCCACCTGCACGCAAACAATCTAGTAAATTCATGTCACGAGAGTGATAATTAGCTCGCGTAAACGGTCATATTTTATATTGTATTATATTGCAACCACTCGCCTGATTTCAAATACCCTCTCTTAAATATTTTGACGTAAGCTATTTTTAGCTCGCGCACTAATTCTAAACACGAAGCCCTGGGGAAGGAGTATATTATTAGATAAGCAGAACTGCAATGACCGGAAAAGCATTGTGGGGAGGGGTACGGTTAAATTGGCGAATTTGTTTCGTGATATATGGAGAATCACTGAAATGTAAATAAGAACAAATTTCACCAAGACCGTAAAATTTGTTCCAACAAAATGATAACAATAGTATTATACTAGGTGAGAAATATTTAATAGGACAGGATCAGGCTTGTGGAGATGGCTGGATTAATTAACAAGGTGGGCTTCAAGGCACGGTGGGGTTCCTGGATCAGTTGGTCATACGCAATGGGGATGAATATATACTGCTTATTTATTTATTGATGTCATTGTCTTGAGAACGATACCTGTATCAAAACGTCGTCCCGAATAAACTAGAAGTTGTTATCCATAAGTAATTTGTTTATTTATCTACTTCCCAACTTCTAAATGCCACTAAAAGAAATCTCTCCCAGTATGTAATTCATTCTAAATTGCTACCTGTCATTAGCGAGCTCTCGCGCCTGTGACGTCACAGATTGGCGGCCTCGCTTTCATTCCACAAATATGCATATCTAACTGGGAGCTAAATAGAGCAGCCAAAAAGGCTTAAATACGTCCACAGGGGACAAGGAAATTTAAAAAAAAAAATCTTAATTAAGTACTAACTCTTCTGACACATATTCCAGAGAAAAACAAATATTGATTAAAATCCTTTAAACGTTCAATAGTATGGAAGAAAGACGTTCCCGAAAAAAAATCTTTGTCGGGATTCCAATTTGGGCCGCGATATGCGTATACGACAAGCGGTCCCAAAATTTGATGCCCGCACAACACTCCGATCGTCTGAGAAGCTACGAAACGTCCAAAGATACGGACATATAGAAACCGGGACCCCCTTCCAGATTACCAATAAATTTCATGTCCATTTTGAAAACGTTTCGATCGAAATAGAACGGGGAGGAAACCGGGAGGCGTCATCACGGGTTGGTGTATCGTTTGTTCCTACACGTACATATAGCTATCAATATAATAGACTCTCTATATAATACAAATTCAGATAATAAATAATGCGATCGGGGATTGGCAAGGAGATAGCATTTAGCCATTTAGGACGAACCGAATAATCAGTGCCTGACGCGATGGTATCGGCTCAAACCGGGGCAAAAACCTGTGCATTACTTTCTTTTGTCTTCTAATTATGCAGCTGAACTTCAACATCTAGTTACACGTAAAAGTAATTTACTGCCTTTCCAAACGTCAGAGAATTCGGCATTGAATTAACGGATTCTTTTCTCAGTGCCCACGGAGATTGCGTTATCAGGTTGGATAATGCGAACATCACGTGATTGTATTATTGCGCCTTCGTTTTCCAGCGAACGATCGAACGATGTCAAACAAAGAAGAAAAAAAACGCAATGTTTTCTGTAAAACGAACGACTTTGTTCACTGGCGAACGAACCAATGCGTTGAATGGTTTTTTCAATGGTTTTCCACGAAAATCAAAACGATGGGTCTAGAACGACTTGGGGTTTTTTTCAGAGATTTAAACGAACGAAGCAAAAACGTTAATTGGGAACGCTACCTTAGAGAAATTCAAGGCATATCTTCCGAGAGTGTTTGAGGCCACACGTTGATGTCACAGTGGAGACGGCTGGAAATAAAGGAGACATCATTTGGTGTGTGGAGGAATATTGGTGGTGGCTGCGATAAATGATCCTTGCTATACCAAAAATATTTATAATCTGAATATAATTGAGAATAACAATCTTATTCTCTAAGAGATACTGAAAATGAGATTAAGTGAAAGTACATGCTCTGATGTAACTGTGACTAACTACAGACAAATAAAAATAGAATCAGTCTATCACTACCTAAGAATGTGAGTTTCTCCACAAATCTTCATGACAAGCATCATCAACAATCCACAAGATGAACAATAAGCTGCGGACGTTCATGATAGCTAACGTTGAATGTTTGGGGGTCTCGCTCTAATCTAGAAGAGTAAAAAGTTTATAGAGGATGGAGATTGAGTCCGAGTACTGAAACAAATCCTGACAAGCCTGTGGTGAAACTCAAGCAAACAGGAACTAAAGTATACCAGAATTTGAAATTTCAACAATGCAATCCAGAACATACTTGCTATAAGAAAGGAGAATTAAAAGGTGCATTACAGGACCACACATATATGGTAAATGACGTCAACCAGCCTTCCAGTCCGACTCGCTTAAGACTGACAGATTAACAATAAGATTAACTAATGGCTCATTTTCAAATGAAAAAAAACAAACATTTTGGATATTTTTACAGGTGATCTCATTATGTATTAATTTCATGTGGTTCCAGACTGATATGGATTGGATTTATACATATATAATTATAGCATAAATGCGCACAATCCAGGTTTGACACTGAGGTCTAAATTTAGAATAAAAAGTAAGTGCATTTCTTTTCTGCCATTTATATTCCCTTGGATCTCTAAAGCCTAATCTGGTCATGGCTGCCATCTTTGTTGAGTGGCCAGGTCCCAGCCAGTCTACATTGACTATATTTGGCACGACCACTAATAAGTCATTCATTGCCTACATTTGCAATAGTTCTTCATTTGTCACAGATATGACGTGAGAATACAAGAGATATCATCCATCATTATCATTATGATGTTGATTTCACCCACACCGGAAATCATGCGTGGGTGTCTCCCAAATGTCCATTCGAGAAAGCTTTCAAATTTGTATGGAATTATGAACAGCCCCACTACTGTCCGAATTGCAGCAGTTACTTTGGGACCTCATTGCGTGAGGCTTGCGATGGTTTTGTTGTGCTGTCCCCAACTAAAAATGAAAATGCCTTCTTGGTGATTCCTCTTGCTAAACAAATAAAATACCTGGCTGTTGGTCACAGAGCTTTCAGATAAAATTTATTCGAGTGGAGACGATAATAGAAGAGATGTTTGTTGAGGAAAACTATATCAACGCTTGTCCATGAAGAAACTGTTGGCTAAGGAGGACAACATTCCCGTGACATGGAACTGTGACGGTGTTCCCGTTTCTCTTGCTTAAGATATTCTATTTGACCAATTGTTGCGAGCTACCATATCGCCTGTTGTATTTACTTTGGTTCAGCAAGGCTAAGCCACATATGCCTTGCTACCTTCAGCAATTTGTGAATGATCTGATTGTCTTCTCTCAACAAAGTGTTGTAGACAAACACGGCTAACAACGAAAGTTGTAACAGGAGTACCGCTATGTGCTGTGCCACTCCTGCCAGGGCAATGCCCCAGGAAATCACTCATGGTCACCAAGAACGTAGTTTCTGTGTTCACGATGGGAAAGAAATCTCAAAAGGGATTGAGCTTGTCAGGAATACCGGTTGTCCGAAAATTAGCGTGTTGCACAAACAAATGCGGCAACACATAAGCAATCATACAAAGGATGGAATTACGAGTTGTGGCTGGAAGGGGAAAAGTGTCATCATGTTGCTCCCCATTTGGGTGGGTACCATTCCCACCAGAATTCATGCGTGGTTAGACAAGATTTAGCTTGATGGACCGATACATGTCATTGCCTCCCTGTTCCTTCACTGAAAGGATGTACTGGATAGCATTCGAATGGAGAAATTTCCTGATGATCTTCTACGACGTTGTGCTGCAAGATATTTTGCCAAAGCCATTGTACCAGCACTGACTTCTCTTGGTGAATGGTGTAAGCATATTGATGGACACCTGTATTACGCTTGAGGAGTTGGAGACCGCGGAGACCGTGTCTATTGAAGTTTGTCGCACCGGTGCCTGGACAGTGTGGAACAGAGTACCTCTTGTTGAACGTTGACAAGTCTCAAAACTGCTGTGGAGTACCAGGGTCCGCTATATTCAGCGTCAGCTATTGCTTTGAGGATGCCTACTAAAAATTTCAGAACCGCTCCCAGTAAATGTTTAATGCCTTCTTAGCCAGAGCAGGGTTGTACACCGCTATTGAAGAAAAACAACAGAATGGGTGCCTTCGTCGAAGTAGGGACCCATGTTACGTTAGATAGAGGTTGGCTACAGAGGATACTGTTGGTATGAGCCCAGTCGGTATTCAACGTAGGTCCAACATTTCTCCGCATTGCGGACAAGCGTCCGTCCTTGGTTGCAATAGAAAAGGATATGAAAAGGGACACTAATCACCAGGACATTCTTATCCTTCACACCGGCAATATTGTAATGTTGAAATAATGTCGCAGAGTTTCAAACGTCGAAATTATCGAAAGTCTGAAGCTTGAATTAGACAAGATCATATTGAAAGTTCATTTATTAATTACGCTTATTTACTAATAACTTAGTCCGTTTCTCATAGAAGGTTGAAGCATCACGTTGACTCAAAGTATAAGTTTGTGTTCCACATTATACTCAACTTTGTGTTATATCAGCACAACCGTGAGTATGGTGTTTTACGATAGACGCATTTTAGTTCGGAATAAAATGTCCAGTTGAAATGCCATGTAACCCAATTTGAAAAGAAATCCTTTGTTCGATTGAAAATCCAACAAATCTAGTTTCTCTAAATGCACCAGACATTACTACTAGTGATAGTAAGTAAATAGTTATTTGCCATCTGTAACACATCCAGTAAAATATTTTAGCGGGATTAACATGCCTACTGTTTAAAATGTGAGACACAAATTAAATGATGAATCATTTCAAGACCTTTCAAACTGGACTTTGCAGTCAGACGAGAATACGTCTATCGATCGTATAACACGGCACTTCCTTTTTCGTTCTCGCGCCAGAATTAACCAGTTTCAACCCCAGTTTTTGTTGTGTCAACACAAATTTGTGAATAATAGAAAATGACACCCGATCATGTGTATATGTCACTCGTAGCTGTCCTCGTTTTGGCGTCTACGTTTTCATGTTTAAGCACAAGTTTATGTTGCACCAGCACAACATTGTGGAAAATGGAAATGGCACAAGCTGTTGTGTTGGATCAATCACACGTGGAGGCTCGTTGTATGTGATAATAAATCCTTTGAGGACCTTAGTTGTCTACGGATGGAAGATGTCATTCAGGATAATTTCGAGCTCAAAACTTGATATTATTTCGTGAACAATGCGCAAAACATTTAAGTATCATGCTCATCCATTTCTGAAATGGAGATAATTTGGAGCACCGAAGTGTCTTCGATTGCAAAATTCGTCAACATTCAAATGTTTGTTATTTTCAGGATCCCAAGCAGGGACTCTCCCTTTCATAGATAATATGCGTCCCAATGTTTGTCAATGACATACATAGAAATGTAGATGAGTACCCCAAAAAGAATCAAATCTTTGCACACGTACTCCAACTTTTTCAATGTCATCATTGTAAGCATATATTCAAATATCAGTGTTCTTAATAATCTCAGGGCTATCCACAGAGTATTTAGATGACTATTGTTGCAAATTGTATACGCAGTTATTCTCCCATGCACAGACGACGTAGGCGTTCCGAACGATCTCCAAAATAACCACGAGAATCGAGGGCCAAATTATCCTTCGCGGGGATCCTCCAGAAGCTTATCGAGCAGATGGCAAAGGCACATCAAACGATCATCGAAACTATTATCTCATATATATATGACTTTGGTGACCCAAATGCCTTCAGTGGTTAGCAAACGTACATTATTTGGGTATACTACTCCATGTCAACGCGTTTGACCCCGGTTCAGACATTATAGTTGGACAGGTTAGTGAAAAAAGAATGTCTGTGCTCCTTCAGAAAATGAGCCATTTTCTGTGCTGATTTATTGAAAATCTGAGAGCAAGAAACCAATGTCTACAAAAAACTTCCTGGGTGAATTTTAACCCATTCTGACGGAGAAGGGGTTTAGATAGTAGAGGGGAGTGGGTGATATGCCACATCTATAGCTCCCAAATAAGGGATCGTGGTAAATTCGAAACTGCTGATTCTAGGTGATCTTCCTGAAAAATATTCACACGTATTTACTGAAATAATTCTAGGAATAACGAAAGCGCCATTTTTGTTATGATTTACTAGTACATTGGCTCAGAGCGCATGAAGACCAATGGTTGCAAATCAATTATCGATAGGATGGATTTTAATCCTTCCGAACTGAGAAAAAACTGCTTTTTATACTTATATTTTATCTCAATATTCATAACATTATGTTTACTAACTATATTGAATCAATATAGGTGATCACTTGCATAACCAAGTGTGTAGTAAAATAGTTATAGAGACAACAATAGGCAAGTTGCTAGTAACACTTGTGCCTCGCCATGAATAACGGCTAACATTAGATCAAATGCCTATGTTGAAGAATCCCAACCACAATTTACTTCATTCCCAAATAATTCTAAGACCCCCATGGGTTTCCTAAAACAATTGATGTACACACTATGGAAAAGAGTCTTTCGGATATGTGAACAGTTAGACAGGTGATAGGTAATATTTGAAACAACCCCAGAAGAAGATGGGAGAGGAAATATTTTCTTTTGGGCTACCATACTTCGACCAGAGACTCCAAATGAGCAGGCTCCCATGGATTTTACTGGTCAGTTATGAACTTTCGTGAAACCAAGTAAAGAGTAACCCAAATTATCAACACTCAGACAAAGTTATATTCAGTTTTGATATTGTGTAGTCAGTTGTTCCAAGATCCTGATATTCTGACAGCATCGTACCCAAATGTCTACCAATGAGCAGATGTGATATGCAGGGGACATCACACAGCTCATCCAACAACGGATCCCAGCATATCTTGCGAAGTCTGTCTACTAGTCATCAAACATTCGTGACACCAGACGAGTCCTTGCTGTATGGATCCAAAAGGTCAACAGATCCTCAGTGGTTGTCATGAGTCAGGGGTCAGATTTCGACTGTTCGATGACACCACGTTCGGTGCGGCCTCGTAATCGAGTTTTCCGAATCTGTGACACTGGAAAAACTCAAACATGACGTTCTCTAGATTTCTATAGCAAACTGGAGAAACCAAATCCATCACTGACATTTTCCGGAAACAAATCTCAGGTAGCTGAGGAAACACCGGCCTCGTGGTTTAAACAAACTTGGAGAGTCTAATATAAGGGCGATAACTCACAATCAACATTTACAAAAAACTATAATCACAATAATATTAGAAAGCGACCTTGTCGATCCCCACATAAACTTAATTTTGATAACCCTAATTTCCTTTTTAATAGTAACGGTTTATTTGGACACCTTGAAAGTCACGATTACGCCTTCCAGCACCCGCGTCAGCGGAATTCGATTGGAAGGGATATGTCAGCTCTGCGAACCCACCAGAAGGAATATTGTTAGCATACCGTTGGTTAAACTTTCATGAATGTCTGTGGAGTATAAACAAAGGTAGATATCGAGTGGGGTATTATGATCCACATTGGTCATGTGACTACAGGGGTAAAGGCGTTCGGTTATTTTCGTTTAGTTTGATCTAACGAAACGCGAACGGAACGAAATTTTTATTTTATCAAAACGCGTTTCCCTCGTCAAACGCATTTGCTCTGATCGAAACGCGTTTATAAACGCGTTTGTGAATGCGTTTTATAAACGCGTTTCGAACGCGTTTCTCTTTTCGTTCGACTCGTGCAAATTTGTGTTTTTATTTTGCAAACCAGGCCAGGAAGCCCACGTGTCGGGCTTTCCTCAGCCGCTATTATAATGCCTGTGCTATAAATATATGTGGCATAGCCTTAAATATACAAGGGTACAAACGTTCTGTGTCCGGTAATTCGTTTCGTTTATATATTGCGCTAAGCTTAAATCTTTTCGTTCACCAAGCGAAACAATATATGTATTCCCGTACCAAGCGAAATGATTAGTCAGGCATGTGATACCGAGCCGAAAAAGCGTTTCGCCTGACCTTGAATCCATGAAGCTTTTGATCAACACTCAGTCGCCGAACCGTTGTACAAAGAAAAAAAATAGACCAAATAGTATTCTCGCCCGACGAAGCAGCCGTGGTGTGGACGATAATGCTTATTTAACAACAACAACAATAAAACGCGTTCCGAAACGCGTTTTAAACGCAAGCTTAAATCTTTTCGTTCACCAAGCGAAACAATAGTTGTCTTCCCGTACCAAGCGAAATGATTAGTCAGGCTTTTCGCCTGACCTTGACTCTATGCGGCTTTTGATCAACTCAGTCGCCGAACCATTGCACAAATAACGAGAGATCCTGAAGGATCTTGGCGCCCATCATTGTCCGATAATTGTAAGCTAATGACAAGAGGATCTTTTTGTCCATTGTTACTAAGACGATTGAGTTGTAATTTTGTTTACAGAATTTCGAATCTGAGCGAAAAAGATCGAAAAAGGGACACTGGAAAACACCAAGATATAATCTTTCCAAGTTTCAGAAGTTTCAAGATTTCTAGAAACTGAACTTATGTCGGTTGTTATAGTACAAGAGAAATGAGCAAAGTTAGCCTGAAAGTGAATGTACATGTACGGAGGATCCTTCGTCTTCGTTTTGTAGTATTTTTATTTTATTTATTTTTTTGCACATGTCATCATTTGGTACTGGAAGCGAAGAAAAATCTATTTGACACTTTGGCATACTTAAGATTTTATAATTTGGAACGAATGCTAATTCTGTTCTGTTTACTGGACTAGTTTGAGATATCTCTTTTAAGATACCATACTCGAAAATATAGTAAGATGGTACAATACTTAATACTGAAGGCATCCGGTCCGCGCA
This sequence comes from Hanleya hanleyi, assembly GCA_036873755.1. Lineage (NCBI taxonomy): Eukaryota > Metazoa > Mollusca > Polyplacophora > Lepidopleurida > Hanleyidae > Hanleya > Hanleya hanleyi. The sequence goes on from JAVTVY010025835.1 coordinate 105,922, forward strand.
GTAATGTTGAAATTTCGAAAATGAAAGTGTCTGAATCTTGATTATTTCCCATGGATCGAAACATGCAGTAGTTTACAGTTGTCGAGTTGTGACATTGTGTCACAAGAGTGACGTCCCTCATGTAGCTGACCCGCCGGCAGAAGAAAGGGTGGGGCAGTTCACTTGCAACTGCATGGACTAAATACATTTTAATTCCGAATTGTTTGAACTCCTTGATATGGAAGGTGAAGATATGGATATTCTCTATAGTCAATATATAGAATATGCCCCACCGTTTCATCCACCGACTCTTGTGATGCAAGGTCACAACTCGGGAATACCGTATTAATTGGATTTTCGAATCGGACCGATAAAGCTATCTTGCACAACTAGGCCCGATCTGGGACCTGTGTACCAAATTTCAGAAAGATCCATGAAATATTTTCTGAGAATTCAAGATAACAGTGTTTCAAGGGGAAATTCAAGATGGCCACCTGGCAACCATATTGGATTTTCGAATCTGACCAAAAAAGGCATCTTGCACAACTGAGCCACAAGGGGAATCTGTGAACCAAATTTGAGGAAGATCCATGCAGTACTTCTTGAGAAATCACGATAACAAAGTTTCATTGGGAAATCCAAGATGGGCGCCTGGTGGCCATATTGGATTTTCGAATCGGACGAGAAAAGGTATCTTGCACAACTAGGCGACAAGGGGAACCTGTGTACCAAATTTGATAAAGATCCAGGCAGTACTTCCTGAGAAATCACGATAACAAAGTTTCATGGGGAAATCTAAGATGGCCGCCTGGTGGCCATATTGGATTTTCAATTTGAAACGAAAAAGGTATCTTGCACAACTAGATCATAAGGTGAACCTGTGTACCAAATTTGAGAAAGATCCATGCAGTACTTCCTGAGAAATGACGATAACAAAGTTTCTTGGGGAAATCCAAGATGGCTGCTTGGTGGCCAAATTGGATTTTCGAATCGGACCAGAAAAGGCATCTTGCACAACTAGACCCCAAGGCGAACCTGTGTATCAAATTTGAGAAAGATCCATGCAGTAGTTCTTGAGAAATCGCGATAACAAGGTTTCATGGAGGAAATCCAAGATGGCCGCCTTCTGGCCATATTGGATTTTCTATTGGGACCGAAAAAGGTATCTTGCAAAACTAGACCCTAAGGAGAATCTGTGTACCAAATTTGAGAAAGATCCATGCAGTACTGAGAAATGGCGATAACTAAGTTTCATGTGGAAATCCAAGATGGCTGCCTGGTGGCCATATTGGATTTTCGAATCGGACGAGAAAGGGTATCTTGCTCAACTAGACCCCATGTGGCACCGGTGTACCAAATTTGAGAAAGATCCATGCAGTAGTTCCTGAGAAATCGCGGTAACAATGTTTCATGGGGAAATTCAAGATGGCTGCCTGGTGGCCATATTGGATTTTCGAATCAGACCAGAAAAGGTTTCTTGCACAACTAGACCCCAAGGGGAACCTGTGTACCAAATTTGAAAAACATCCATGCAGTAGTTCCTGAGAAATCGCGGTAACAAGGTATCATGGAGAAATCCAAAATGGCTGCCTGGTGGCCATATTGGATTTTCGAATCGGACCAGAAAAGGTTTCTTGCACAACTAGACCCCAAGGGGAACCTGTGTACCAAATTTGAAAAAGATCCATGCAGTAGTTCCTGAGAAATCGCGGTAACAAGAATTGTTTACGGACGGACTGACTGACTGACGGACGACGGACTGACGGACTGGCGGACGGACGACGGACCACGGACGAAAAGTGATTTGAACAGCCCACCATCTGATGATTGTGGGCTAAAACAAAACAAATAGTATTCTTGCCCGACGAAGCAACCGTGGTGTGGACGGTGATGCGTATTTAACAACAACAACAATAAAACGCGTTCCGAAACGCGTTTCCAAAACGCGTTTCAAACGCGTTCATAAACGCGTGCGTGAAACGCGTTTTGAGCGAAACGAAACGAAAGATAAATGAACATACCGATGATCAAACGCGTTTGCGAGCTATAAACGCGTTCTTTGAGAAGCAAACGAAACGAATACAAAACGCGTTCAAAACGCTATTGAAACGCGTTTCAAACGCTAATAGAACGATAATATACATGTGCGTGAAAAACTGGACACCGAACGCTTTTACCCCTGTATAATCAATATGCTTCATTGAATCCTCCACCGCGGTACACAGGTGTGAACCGGTTTGAAGATCTCACGCTCTGACTTGAGTTAATCTTCCATCAATATCGTGGAAGCTGGAGTATCTCTGGCGTACAGAAGTTTCAAGAATAGCCGGTCTTCAGATGTTTCAACTGTTTTCACTGGATGATATAATCGAAAACACATCTTGACATCTTTTAGTTATTTTTTGATGGTATTCTGTATTCGGATGACACAGCTTTGGGAAATTGATTTAGGATCCTCAGAGGTAGCGCATACAGTACTGTACGCAATGTGTGTAGACTACTTGGCGGGTTTGAGAGTATTTACGAGAGTATCGTGCATTTTTGGCGTTACGTTTCGTAACTTGTGTCTGATTCCGCTGAACATAGGTCTTGGAGGGGAGGGTGGGGGGGGGGGGCGTATGAAGCCATCAGTCCAAGAGCCAGGCCACTTTTAGTTGTACGCTTGAGGCCAAAAGGTTTGAGCATGTTTCCTAGATCAGAATTTTGTGCTGAATCTGATAAAGCTGCTGCATTTTGGATGAAAAATGCGATTATCAAAGAAATTGATAAAGCGAATGTATAATGATCAAATATTTAACTGTGCCCAATATTTGACTGAACCTGATCCAATCATAAACTTGAGAAAAAGTCATATGTAATTGAATAAAGTGGTCTCACGCGATTATTGCATCCAAAACTAGATATAGTCGAATGAATACGATCGAGGAGGCATCCCTTTTACATGATAAATAATTTTAACATGGCCCCAGGTGGTCCCATCTATAGGCGAATCAGCACAAAAATATCCCCAAAAGATAACTCGAAGGAAGGTACCCGTATACCAAATTTGAAAAGAATCCGTTCAGGTCTTCAACAGTTACTGTTCGGAAATGCAATTTTACCTCGACCCAGAGAAGGCGCCACGTATAGACAGATAGTCATAAAAAAAACAATCCCAACCGAGATCTTGAGGCAAGATTCCCTGACATTGAAAATAAATAACTGAATCTGTTCAGTTTTACAAAAATGCGAACTTGGCCCACAGGTGACGCCACCTATATGAAGATCGTCATGAAAAACAATTCCAAGCGAGACCTTCAGGCAAGGTACCCAAAAAGCCAACTTGGAAAGAATCGATTCAATTTTTTAAAAGTTATTGTCCGGAAACATAATTTTGAATTGGCCCCCACCTATATATGGATCGGCATGAAATACAATGCCAATCGAGATATTGAAACCAAACATACCAAATTTGGAAAGAATCGGTCCAGGTTTTCAAAGATTATTGTCTGGAAACACTTTTAACTTACCCTTCAGGTGGCACCACCTATGCACGAATCGATGCGAAAAGCAATCTCAAGCCAGACTCTTGAGGCACGGTCCCCACACACCAAATTTGGAAAGAATCCTTAAAGTGAACGTTAAGGCCGACAACACACACACTGTGTGGAAGAACTATATTAAAAGTATCATTTGGCAGCAGCAAATATTTTTTTGTGAATTTTTTCCTTCCAAAAAAAATTCTAAACACCGGAATTATTGACTGGTGCAACAATCGACTGCGGTAGGCCATGTCAGTGTATTGAGTAGCCTTGCGCCAATGAAAACGCTTGTACGTAGCACGTGATATTTACCTGTAACTGTAACGTAGTATCACTTTGTTGTGGCATTGCTGTAACACGAGTTGTAATGGCGGAGGTGGATAGCTCGGCTGTTTCAAGCGTTTTTTGACTGTGGTGCGTGTCTCCAGCAAGTGTTTACCGAGCTGAAACGACTCACCTGAACTCTCACTAGTTTCGTCGACATCTGGGCGTTTTGGTTAAAACTGGTAACCCTGTAAACCTTCATTTGTCTCTTCGTCAGAACTTGAAGTCAGGCCATCCTCTTCGTACGTCGCCATGTTTACATGCTTACTACGCTTTCTAACTCCACGAAGTAGAGAGCTCCGAGGTGATACAATGGCACTGCTCTGATGTGAGATAGCCAACATGGCGGCGGCCGTGGAACAATAATACAACGGAGATGATTTCGTTCATACTCTGTGCAAAAAAAATCTTCAAAAATATTTGTTGCTGCTGTTTGATACTTTCAATGTAGTTCTTTCTCACAGAGTGCATGTTGCCTCAGACTTTACGTTCACTTTAAGGTTTTCGAAAGCTATTGTCTGGAAATAAAATTTTAACTTGGCCCCCAAGTTGCGTCACCTAGAGACTGATTGGCACGAAAAACAATTCCAAGCAAGATTTTCAGGCAAGGGACCCACTTACCAATTCGAAAACATGGGGCTGTGCCTGATAAATCGAGCCCTGTGGGGTTGGAATTCATTGAGGGGTGGCAGAATTATACCAACATTGCAGACTACACACAAATTTCAACTTTCTGCCAAGATATATTGGATAGATAAGCTCAAACGCAATATGTGAGGGTGGAGGGTCGGGCGAGGGCTAGTTTTGGAGATAGAGGGTGGGGCTCGGCCATGCTCTGGTTCCATGACATGAAGGCCATAGAAAGCTCCCTGCACATGAAACAACCACACTGACAACTGCATGCCATCATCTGTCAGTCTGAAGAACCACAAGGTTGAATTAAATTAAATACAGTAAATCAATCATATGCACAGTGTGCACCCAAACTCTCGGAACACAGTTTTAATTCATATAGTAAGTTACATGTGTGGACACAAATGGTTCATGCAAAAGTTTTAGGTTAAATCATATGATGTGGAATACAAGTATTTGATAGCAAAATTGAAGGAAATGGTGTCCCTTATTTAAGGCGACACGGAATTCAAAGCTGAGAGGGGTTCGGTACTGGGAGGATTCCCCCGCCAGTTATTTTATATTATACTTCTGAAATGAAATATGGTTCGTACAAAAGCTTTAGGATAGATCATATGAGTTGGTGTCCTTTATTTAAGGCGACACGAAATCTAAAATTAACAGGGATTCAGTACTGCGGGAACCCACGCCGGTTATTTCATATATTCATATTTCTGAAATAAAATAATGTCATCAACCTATTAGTAATTACTATAGAGGAATATATTTTAGGTGATTCGGCATGTGTGTGTGTATAAACAATGTACACAACATCTCATATCTTAGGTAGGTTAGTATCACATGAGGCCGAGAAACTGTGTAGCATTTGTTGCCCCAGGTGTGTGGGGACATCCTCCCGAAGATAGGTTGAATAAGTGTAGCATGTAATCTCCCGGAATATATGAGAATTGGGGGGGGGGGGGTCGGGGGGCTTAGTTCAAGATACATAGCGTGGGTCAGAGAAGCTGACAACTTTTTTTGGACAGGGACAGGGACAAGAACAGGGAGAGGAACAGGAACACGGACATCCACAGATATTATTTAGATCCCGAGATTGAGCTTTTCGCAGCTAAAGCTATGGGCCCGATAAAAATATGTTCAGTTTTTCAGGAATTTAAATTTTAACTTTGCTCCAAGTGTCGCCACCTATATGTGGATGAGCACAAAAAAAGCAATCACATGGTCTTGTAACCTGTACCTCCTACCTAGATTTGGCACTGAGATGTTCTTGGATTATTGTATCCATGTCAGTGGCTTTCAAATCTGCAACGCTACTGTCTCTGTTTAATTCATTTGTGGGAGAAATGTATATACATGTACATGTTCCATGGCCTAAAATCACCATACTGTACACAATTGAATGACTTGGCTGTAAACCAAGAACCGAATGTACTTTAGATGCAAATGGCTTCAGACTATTTTGACAGTCATAACTGTGAACCAATCGCTGATGTGCTATCTATGCAAATGAGAATATGGAATTGGTACCCAAACAGATGGAAGATTTGCATATAACAGAAATTGTAGATAAACACAAATATCCAGTCTCGGACAGAGGTTAAAAACAATAGGTGTCTTCCCCTGGACAGGAGCAATATGCACAACACATTTGAAGTTGATTGACGAAGACAGTCGAAAGTTATCCAACGGAACAGATTGAACAAAAGAGACATTTTAATATAAGGGGTTTGTAAAGCACTGAAAAAACAGTAAGTGTCTTCCGCTAGGTAGGACCAATATGCACCACCAATTTCAAGTTAATTGATTAAGGCATTCAAAAGTTATCCACCGGAAAAGAAAAGTGCAAAAATGAAGAAGCGGAGGAGGAGAAAGAAGAAACCGACAGACACATAAGACATCCCTAGGGATACCTAATGAGGGTAAAATTGCTCAAAGTCATATAACATTTCGCTATCTCGTTGATATCCTTATTTCTATCAGTAGGTTGTTTTCATGCATCCGAAACAACGACGACACCCATTGGGCATTAAGCAATACCAAATCTGACCATGGTGACCCGACTCTTGTGGCGAAATTTGCCCTAAAGTCACCCTATCCCCCATTTTCGGCAGAATCTGGAAAATGTGTTTGTCTTTTGCAGCGAACACGATTTGGATCCAATATCTGGCGCATCTTCACGAAAACTTCAACAACCCGCGTCATACTGCATCAAACGATGCAATTTATATCTCTCTGATCGTCTTACTGACGTCACGGTGACGTCTTGAATTCCAAACGTCATTCTCGAGCTTTTCATTGATTTTTATTTTACACTTTTTTATACTGATATATTTTCTGTTGAAATATAAAAAATGGATGTCCTATTTAAAAGGTAAAATATGAGCAAAGCCTCTACACAAAAGAAAAACTGAAGGCTTTAAGACAGATAGTATAATAGTGTATATCTGATTATGAGCTTTCCAAAATATTGTGGCTTCCTAGTGCAGGTGCATAATTCTTCGAGTATTTTTGTTCTGTCTTTGAAATATTGACAACATGCATTTTCTTATAGATTAAATTTTCGAATTAACACAATTGTTGGTGCCAAGTTTTCTTTTCAGAGTTGAAGTGGTTTGGGTTAACCCTTTCTGGCGGCGTTGATAGAGGGTATGGAAATTTAGCGCTCTTTTGAACTTTATAGGGTATCACAAGAATGACTGAAAATCGAAAGCCAAGACTTTCCAAGGTCTTAGAATATTATATTAGGCTAATTTTGAAGCCATTTCCGTAACTATAGTGATTAACCGTCATGCTATAATTCAAAATAAATCAGTCTTTTTCAGATTGTTCATCTAAAAAGCATTATTATTAGCTCAGTGTGCAAATTTGTTAGTATCAAGGGAGCTCATATTAAAGCATAATCACATGATTACATCACATAATTTTCAGCTTAAAATATGATGGTTTAATTCAAAATTGCGGACATGTGGGGTTCTCAGAAAATCACACTTTTTCATGTTTTTCTTATAGTTCAAGGCATTATTCTTAGCTCCATGTGCACATTTATCAAAACCGTGGGATCTCCTAGCACAACATAACATCTTATTCCCACTTTGAATCTACTTACAATATCCGTAAGATTTGATGGTCAAATTCAAAATGGCGGTAATATGGAGTCATCTGAAAATCATACTTTTTCATGTTGCTCGTATAATCCAAGGCATTATTCTTAGCTCATTGTGAAAAGTTATCAAAACTGAGAGATATCTGAGCTAGTCCAGCATCTTACATCCATTTTGAGTCTATTTGCTTTTCTCCAAAATTAAAATATGCTGGTAAAATTCATAATGGGGGTCATATGGTATCAACTGGAAATGATACTTTTTTATCGAGCTCCTATAGCTCAAGGCATTCTTCTTAGCTCAGTGTGCAAAGTTATCAAAACTGATAGATATCTAAGCATAGCCTAACAGCTTGCGCCCATTTGTAATCTATTTACATATCTCCAAGATCAAGATTTGACGTCAAATTCAAGATGCCGGCCATATGGAGTTCATCCGAAAATGATACTTTTTCATGTTACTCGTATAGGTCAAGGCATTATTCTTAGCTCACTGTGCTATTGTTTTCAAACCGAGAGATATCGAAGCATAGCTTAACATCTTACGCTCATTTTGAGCCTATTTGCTTTTCGCCAAGATTATATGATGAAAAATTCAAAATGACGGTCATATGGGGTCATCGGAAAATCATACTTTTTCATCTTGCTCGTATAGATCGAAGCACTATTCTTCGTTCATTGCGTTAAATTTTAAGAACAGATGGATCTCTAAGTATATCTTAAGTCCATTTTGAATCTATTCATATTTGATGGTCAAATTCATGGCGACCATATGGGTCAGCTGAAAATCATATTTTTGACGCTGCTCGTTTAGTTCGAGGCATTATTCTCAGCTCGTTGTGGACATTTAATAAAATCGAGACATAAGTAGTAGGGTGTAAGCATCTGGAGTATTTAGCGCCTCACTGCGCATGCGCGGAGTGAATAATTGGGTTGGCATAGGGGGGGTTCGCATGTCGTGAGTCAATGTAAATGAGGAGTATTTATGGAAATGAGGGGTGATTGTATGTGTGCGCATGCGTGAGTGTATGCGCATGCGTGAGTGTATGCGCATGCGTGAGTGTATGTAAATGAGGAGTAGAATATGGAAATGAGGTGATTGATGCGCATGCGTGAGTGTATGCGCATGCGTGAGTGTATGCTTTTGTGTGTGTGATGGGTTTTTCCCCCCTCTTCATTTGCATATGTTCAAGATGGCGGCTTGTTTTTCTAGGTGTAGAATATGCAAATGAGGTGATTGATGCGCATGCGTGAGTGTATGCGCATGCGTGAGTCTATGCAAATGAGGGGTGATTGTATGTGTGCGCATGCGTGAGTGTATGCGCATGCGTGAGTCTATGCAAACGGGTGGTCGGTGTCCGTTTCCCGATCCCCGAGCTTTTCCCGATCCCCTCTCATTTGCATATGTCGTTTTTCAAGATGGCGGCTTGTTTTTCTAGGTTAGGGGTGGTCGTTTTCAAGATGGCGGGTTGTTTTTCTAGGGTGAGGGTGGTCGTGTTCAAGATGGCGGCCTGTTCTCGGTTGAAAATATGCAAATGAGATGAAATTGGCTATAAAAGGAGTTCATTTTTAGGGTAAGGGGTGTATTCAATCTGACTTACCTGACCTGCCTCCTAGCCAGCCAGTCAACCAGCCTGCCAGCCAGCCAGCCAGCCAGACAGCCACGCAGTCAGCACAGTCATCCATTCACTAGACTATTACTCCGTAATAGTTTTTCACCAGCCCATAGTCATGACGTCGTCAACATTATTTTTAGTGAGGCTTGCCAAGTACCGTACTCGTTTGATTGATGAGATGGAGCATGTGGATCAATTATGTGATATCCTTATGGAAGAGGAAAACCTACTTCTGGAACAGTCTGTCGAAGAAATCATGGCGGAGAAAACTCCTTCAGCCCAAAACACAGCCCTCATCCATGAGGTACAGCAATTTACCTACTCTGGATTGTTAGCCTTCGTGATGGCGTTGAAGATAACGGGAAATACCGAACTAGCCGATCTATTTGAAGCCGACTACGACGACCACGAGGTTAAACAAGATGAAGATATCTTAGTGATGGACACTACCCCAGAGCGTACAGCCAGCAAACGTACGCACCCTACCCCAGAGAGTACACCTGCTAAACGTGCTGGCCGTGCCAAACGTCCCCGTCTAACACCGTTAGTAATACCAGTGATTCAGGCGTCAGTAGTACCCCAGCAAGTGCCTGTGAAACAACAACAACAACTTCCTATGTCTGTCCAGGAGATCAACAATTTGATCGAAGCGGCTCACCAGACAGCCCAGAAGGACATGTGGGAGCTTTCGCCCTATTTAACTGTCAGTGTGAAAGACGAGGAAGTGCATTTTAATGCAGCGGGTTATCACGATAGACCTGGTAAGCATATTACCCTGAACTCGGACACCTGGCAAAAACTGCAGGCCCTTGATTACGCCATCGAAGCCATTATTCGCGACCAGGGAAATGACGAAACGAAATTTCATGTGTGTGACGACATTTATGTCAGTTGTGCTTATTTCAATGACCAGCTCTTGGTGCATATTCGAAAATGGCGAAAGAGATTAGATACTCAAGAGCTGGTGGCTTGTCCTCAAGGTGTCACATTGAAATTAACAGCGTGGCGGGAGTTGCAGAGTCTTACCAGTACAATTAGTCAAACTCTGGCCTACCAGGTGTCGAACTATATATATCAGAAGTACATTGACACAGTCCTGCAGCTCATCAGACCACACATGAACACTCTGGTAGCCTCATACGCGGGCCTGACTGAAGCATTACAGAAGGTGACCGAGACAGAAATTATTATGGCAGTGGTAGCGGCTTGTCCTGCTAAAATCCCCCGTGAAGAGGTTGTCACGTACATCTATACCCACCAAGGCCAGAAAGATGATGCTGAATTCAAACAAGTCTTGATGATGAACTATTGAGAACAAGGAAAACATGTATTCATCTGGAGAGAGATAAAAAAATTCAGAATTCACTGTTAATTGTATTAAAAATTCAGAATTCACTGTTAATTGTATTAAAATTCAATACTTACATATAATTGTATTAAATTCAATTGTGAATACGTTCATTGTGTGTTAATAAAAAAATAGTAATTAAAAAAAAATGCTTAGTGTTCATTTTTTTACCCCCTTTTAATAGTCAAATAGCTCCAAAACGCGTCTATTTCCATTCTTGCGCATGCGCAGAATGCTGATAGTTCAATCCACACCAGTCCATCAGATGGCCTTTCATTTCACCTTCACATTGATACCTCACTCGGCTCCATCGGGCCACTAGGGGCTTCCCTAACTCCAAAAAAGACTATTTTGCAGATCGAAATCAATACCTGGTGTATGAAGATTTTTTTTTATTTTGAAGGTAGTGGGTCGGGTGCGGTATCAAATTGAAGCTGACGTGAAATGCTTCACAATGATACCTCACTCGTCTCCATTGGACCACTAGGGGCGCCTATAACTCAAAAAAGGATATTTTGAAGATGACGCATGCGCAGAATGCTGATAGTTCAACCCGCACCCAGTCTATCAGATGCTCCTTCACGTCACCTTCAATTTGACACCTCACTCGTCCCGATGGGTCCATTAGGTACGCCTCTAACTTCAAAAAGGCTATTTTTCAAGATTTGCTATTTTTTATATCATCTTCGCGCATGCGCATAATTACCCTAATTCAAGCCCACACCCAGTCTATCAGATGCTGCTTCACGTCACCTTCAATTTAATACCTCCCTCGACCCGATTGCGCCATTAGGGACGCCTCTAATTCCAAAAAGGTTATTGGGGGGTAGGTAATGGGTAGTGGGTATGGGGTTTTCTTATTTTTGCCGCTAGGGGCGCCCTAGTGGTCCAATCGGATCGAGTGATATACCATTGTGAAGCATTTCACGTCAGCTTCACTATGATACCTCACTCGACCCTCTACCTCAAAATAAAATTTAAAACAACTTTTCCATCCATCCAAAAGATGGGTTTTTTACCACTACT